>JAJMCZ010000071.1:17500-61383 GCA_030573245.1 Ascobotryozyma americana | reverse complement strand
ATTTTTTTTTTTTTTTTTTTTTTTTTTTTACTTATTTTTATTTTATATTTTTATTTATAATTTATATATTTCTTCATATATTTTATTTTTATTTTTATTTTTTATATTTTAAATTATTATTTAAACTTCAAATTTTTTTTATTTATTTTATTTTATTTGTTTTTTATTTTATTTATATTGTTTTATATTTCGTTTACTTTTATTTTATTTTAATTTTGATCCCAATTTTTTTTTTACTTATTTTTAATTTTGATCCCAATTTTTTTTTTATTTATTTTTAATTCAATTTCTATCTTTCATTCATTACACGCACTAACAAACAGCTGTTTCTGTATCTATATCACATACCCATTTAAATAGCGTAGAATCTGCTGTAGAATCTTCATACAAATACAGAAATGCCTTTAAATCTATAAACTTTGTACCCTCTGATGCTCCAGATTCTGCTGAAGCGATTTTGGGTATTGCAAATACTGTCAAGGTGTGTATAGGTATTATTAATATTAGTATTATTATTATTATTATTATTCATCTAACATCTAGTCCGATTTACTAATCATCCCTGTGGACCTTGTTACAGATCTCACAGCTTTTAAAGTTATAGATATCTATCGTAGTAGGCCAGAGAATAGTTTACTTCTTTGTATTCGTTATCAAAATAACTTTAGTACAATAGATAAAAAATCATTCAACTCCTTTGTTACTTTTTATGACACTGAAAACTCTTACACAACTACAAACCCACATGATTCTCTTTCAATTCTTTTGGATTGCCGCCCTGCTCCTAATCATAAAAAATCTGGAAAACGTACCTCAACTTCAAAAGATAATGAATTAAAAGTTCGTATGGCAATGTTGTGGAAATTCCCAACTGTTACTGCTTCAACTACGCTTTTAGATGCCGGTATTTACGTCGTCTCTCGTAAAGCTATAAATATTCTTTCTGGTATCGAAGAATTCACTCCTAATAGTAGTATTCAAAGTACTAATTCATCTCCTCCATTTTCTAGACTTTCAACTCCTCTTAGTGGTCAACAACCTCTGGCTTATTCTTCCGTTACTGATATAAAATTAGCTAGAATACCTTCATCAGCTTCCGTTTCAACTTCCATTTCGCTTTTACCTTCTCCCGTTAAGCCTAATCTTTTAGAGAGTACTACTACACCAATTTCAGTTCCTGCTGTTGCAACTGAGAAATTTGTTTCAAATAATGTAAAAATTTCTTCAACAACATTATCTTCACCTGTTACTTTATCTGTTGCAAAAACATCTATAAATTTAATAAAAAATTCTTCATATTCTGATTTTTCAAATGCTAATTGGAAAAATGTTACTTGGAGTTCTGCAGTACGAGATCTTGCTCGTAGAACATGGAAACATTCAAGTGTTTTAGAACCGTTACATATTTTTATTCCTCCAAAAGAAATTTCTTTAATTCGTCCAAATACTCTTTCTGCCTTTTTAGAGGCAAACAGATGGACAATTAAATTTTGCCCTCGTGAAAGACTTACAATAATAAATTCGGAAACAGCTGATTTAAATTCAGTTTTGCCTTCACCATTAAATTCTTCTAATATTCCAATTGGTGGAACAACGACTACATCAGCAAATAATATTATTTCAAACATTATTTCATCATCTATAAATAGTCCTTCAAATTCTAATGCATCTTTTCAAACTACACAACCAATTAAGACTATTAGTGTTGGGGCAGATTCTTATGTTGGAAATAAACTTATTCATGGTGAACGTACAAGTATTAAACGTACAGTAATTGGAGATAATGTTACTATTGGAAAGAAATGTAGAATTGTTGGATGTATTATATTTAATAATGTTAAAATAAAGGATAATGTACAATTAGATAATTGTATTATTGGATTCGATTCTATAATTGGTGAAAAGGTTAAACTTGCTGCTTGTAACGTTGCTTCAAATGCAATAATACTTGCTGAAACAGTCGCAAAGAATGAAACTTTAAGAGGTATGAATTCTTATGGATTTAATGAAAGTGATGATAGTGAATACCAAGATGATGATGATGAAAATGATAATAATAGAGAAGCATATACATCAGAAGGTTCAGACGATGATTCTGAAGTTAATGAGGCAGATTTAGTGGTTTCAGAAGGTGAAGGAATAGATTCTGATGATGATGGATTATTTGATAGAGCGTGATATTGACTATTGATGAAATCAAATTGAACATCGATTTAATTTACAATTTAATTACCAATTTAATAGCAAATCGGAAAAAAAAATCTAATAGACAGTTTAATATCAAAAAATTGACATTTGGTGAAATAGTTTTTTAAGGGATTAATAAAAGGTCTTCAAAGGTTGTTTTATTTTTTATTTGGTTTTATCTTATTCTCTTTTTCGTTCTTTTGGATAAAATTTTACTTTTGTATATATATTGGTTGTAATTAAAAGTTGATTAGCCTTTGGAATTGAAATTCTATGAACAATTCATTTTCTATATTTATTTTTATTGGAAGCTAATAATTTTATTCTTTTTCAATGAGAATAAATTTTAACAGCCAGAGTAAAAAGCAATTAAAATATTAAATAAAATATTAACATGAGAAATAGTGTAATAATTATAAAGATTCAAATAAAAAATAAAAGAAAAAATAAATAAATATCATTTTGCCACCCAAGTTTATTAATTCCCAATCAAATATACTAATTCTTATACATACTTCATGGAGCCTTTGGATTCCCAAGTTGTTGAGGTTGTTGCTGTAAAAATTGAGATTGCTGTAAAGGCTGCGATTGTTGTTGAAATTGTTGCTGATTTGAAAATTGTTGAATCGGATTCTTACTATTCATGCTATTTATATTATTGATATTATTTATATTCACATTATTCATATTATTCATATTATTCATGTTGTTCATGTTGTTCATGCTGTTCATCTTATTATTGTTTATATTCATATTGTTCATATTATTCATATTATTCCCATTATTCATATGATTAATATTATTATTGTTGATATTGCTGATATTATTTATACTGTTCATATTGTTCATATTGCTGATATTATTTATATTGTTCAAAGGTAGTTGCCCATGTGCCATTTGTGCCATTTGAGATTTCTGTATTCGTTGTTGATATTGCTGCAAAGCTGCCTTTACAGGTTGTCTCTGATTAATATGAGTAGCTTGAGGTTTTTGTATCCATCCTTGTTGAATATTTAAAGGAATTTCTTGTGCTGCGATTTGTTGTTGTTGCTGTTGTTGCACTTGCTGCTGTACTTGTTGCTGAACTTGCTGCTGAACTTGTTGCTGTGCTTGTTGATGTGCTTGTTGCTGTGCTTGTTGATGTGCTTGTTGATGTGCTTGTTGTTGTGCTTGTTGTTGTGCTTGTTGCTGTGCTTGTTGCTGTGCTTGTTGCTGTGCTTGTTGCTGTGCTTGCTGCTGTGCTTGTTGCTGTGCTTGTTGCTGTGCTTGTTGCTGTGCTTGTTGTTGTGCTTGTTGTTGTTGTTGCTTCTGTTGTTGCTGTTGCTGTTGCTGTTGCTGTTGCTGTTGTTGTTGCTGTTGTTGTTGTTGTTGTTGTATAGCTTGTAATGCTGTTGCTGTTTGAGGAGTAGCAGATATATTTTGTAAAGGTTGATTATTATTATATGTATTAAGTGTGGCATTATTCATAGATGGCGAACCAAAAGGTCTAGGATTTGCAATATTATTTCCCATTGTAAAATCAGTCAAATACCCTGGACCTAACGCTGATACATTACCTCTATCCATATTTTGTAAAATTTGTTGTGTCCGTTGTAATGGTTGTAGTTGCATATAAGGTTGTACATTTGGTTGTTGTTGAGATAAATTTTGTTGTAATTGCGGCTGTTGTTGTTGTTGCTGTTGCTGTTGTTGTTGCTGTTGTTGTTGCTGTTGCTGTTGCTGTTGTTGTTTTAAAAGCTGATTATTAAGTTGTAGCTGTAATTTTTGTTGCTGTTGTAATTGTAACTGTTGCTTTTTTCTTTGTTGTTGTTGTTGAAAAAGAAGTTGTCTTTGTTGAATTTGTTGGGGTAATAATTGTTGCTGGAACTGATTCTGAAGTTGATCTTGAGTAATATGCTGATTTTTTAATATCTGTTCTTGTTGCTGCAGCTGTTGTTGTTGTTGTTGACGTTGGGCAACAGCCGCACGAGCTTTATGTTTTTCATATAATTGTTGTGCTTTAGCTTTTGATGATTTCCGTACTGCTTCAATAAATCCAAGCATCCAGAAATGCCCAACTTTTTCCTGTGGACGTTCGCTTAATATAAGCATTGTTTCTTCATATTCTGAACCATGATTTATTAAATCTTCATGAGGAGGTCTATTAGGAGGAGGTAAAAGATCAGATTCATTTCGAAAAGGCATACCTAAATGAGATAATGAATTATTCATAGATAAATCTATCAAAGGTTCTTTAGTATCAGATAATGGAGAATCTGGAGTTTTTATACTGGATAATGGGGAACCTAAAGCTTTTACGTCAGATAGTGAAGAGTCTGAACAGTTTTGTGTTATTATAGGAGTAACTTCTGTACTACTCTCTTTAACCTTGACCTGCAAGGGTGAAGGTGATAGTGGTGTTTTTAAAAGAGAGTCAGAAACTGGATCCCTTGTATATGCAAGATAATCTGGAGTTTCCTCTACTGATAAATCCACATTTCTTACAGTAAGAGTAAGGATTTCAGATTCTAATAATAATGCATATTTATCAAAAAATTTTAATCCCGCCGAATCAGCAATATTAAAAAGATCATGCCATAAAGAATAAGAAGTTGGGCGTAGTAAAGTTCTATATCTCTTTGGTTCTTGAATAACTGAAGATGTAGGTTTAGAGTTTTTATTAAAAGAATTAGACATAGGAGTTAAATTTGATTGTGAATCTATACCATTATCATTTTTATTATTTTGAGAATTAGATGGATTATTATCATTTAATTTGTTAGTTTGATTTAAATCGGCTTCTAAATTTGATATTTTTTCTTCTTTTATAACACCCAATTCAGGAGTATTAGGATTTGCTTTTTTATCATTTTTCATTTTATTTTCTTTTTTATTATTGGAAGTATTATTTAAAGATTTTGAACTGTTGGGACTGTTTTGCATTGTTGATTTAGTATTTAAATTAGATTTTTGATTATTTTCTGAGATATTATCTTTTTCAACTTTAGATATATCAGATTTATCTTTTGTATCAGTTATGAGATCTTTATTTTTATCAGATTTATCGTCACTATCATTACTAATTGTTTCTGTGCTTGTGTCTGTGCTTGTGTCTGTGCTTTTGTCTTTGTCTTTGTCTTTGTCGTTGTCTTTGTCTTTGTCTTTGTCTTTGTCTTTGTCTTTGTCTTTGTCGTTGTCTTTGTCTTTGTCTTTGTCTTTGTCTTTGTCTTTGTCTTTGTCTTTGTCTTTGTCTTTGTCTGTGTCTGTGTCTGTGTCTGTGTCTGTGTCTGTGTCTGTGTCTGTGTCTGTGTTTTTATTTTCATTTTTATTTTTGTTTTTATTTTGCCTTGTATTAGATCTTTGTTTTCCAATAGATTTAGATCTATGATCTATAATTTCAAGAATAATACAGCCTTCATAAAAGCGTATACCAGAATCTGCAAATACTTCAACGATTGAAGGAGGTAGTTTTTCTTGTAAAACATATTTTAAAAATTCTTTAATTTGTGCACTATTTTTTGGTATAGTAGTATTATCTTGGTTTCCGAATCTGTAATGGGTTGGGAAAATATGAAATTCAAGAGACGGAGGCATATCTTCATACTTCTTAAGCAGGCCTTCAGTAGATTCAATAAATGTATGTTTTTTAGTTTGTATTGATTTGTAGTATGAATAAATGTCTTTAGTATTATTGTTATTGTTATTGTTGTTATTATTATTATTATTGTTGTTGATATTGTTGTCATCTTCTGCAGATATTTTCACTTTTTTATCCTTATGAGATATTAAACTATCATCTTCATCGTCGGAATCTCTAATTACTCTTCGCCTAGTGCCTACAACACCGTCTGTAGAAATCGAAGATGATTGTACACTGTCAGTAGGTGAATTTTTTTTATTATCTTTTCCTAAACGCGAACTTTTATCATTAACTCCTTTCTTTGTGTCTTTTGCATGACTTTCTTTAGAGTCTGTCGATTCTATTTTTGCATCTACTGCAGATGTTGAAATAGTTATTCCACCCATGGTAGCTGGGAAGTAGGTTTATGGCTACAAATGAGTTAAATCATAAGAGTTAGTTTCCTGTAAAAGTATAATGATAAGAAACAAATGACCATACAATACCGTAGAATTCCACTGATACAAGAAAAACACAAACTTAATAAATAGAATAAAAAAAGTAACTTTTGTAAAAGTATGATGCTTAAAACAATCTAAGTGCTATCATTTTTTTTGTTTTCTGCGCTTGCTTAGTAAATTTTGTACATATGTTAGTAAGTATTTTTCATTTGTGACTAATTATATATGATATTTTACTCAAGTATTATGTAAATTGTTTATTATAACTATAGCAACGTCGCTTAAACGTCAAAAGTGCACTAATGAACACTACAATTTTACTCCAAGGTGGTAAATCTGTATGCAAAGGTGAAAAAAAGGTATATTTTTAGATACAAAAAGTGCAATAAATGTACTAAATAGTAGATAAACTGCCTATTTATTTTGGAATTTCTGTAGTGGGTATTTTTTATTTAGTTTTCTTTAGTTTTTTTAAATTAAATTTTTTTAAATTTAGTTTTTTTAAGTTAAGTTTTTTTAAATTTAGTTTTTTTAAATTAAGTTTTTTTAAATTTAGTTTCTTTTAAATTAATTTTTTTTAAATTAAGTTTTTTTAAATTAAGTTTTTTTAAATTAAGTTTTTTTTAAATTTAGTTTCTTTTAAATTAAGTTTTTTTAAATTTAGTTTCTTTAAATTTAGTTTTTTTAAATTTAGTTTTTTTAAATTTAGTTTCTTTAAATTTAGTTTTTTTAAATTTAGTTTCTTTTAAATTAAGTTTTTTTAAATTAAGTTCTTTTTAAATTTAGTTTCTTTAAATTTAGTTTTTTCAAATTTAGTTTTTTTTAAATTAATTTTTTTTTAAATTAAGTTTTTTTAAATTTAGTTTTTTTTAAATTTAGTTTCTTTTAAATTAAGTTTCTTTTAAATTTAGTTTCTTTTAAATTAAGTTTTTTTAAATTAAGTTTTTTTAAATTAAGTTTTTTTAAATTAAGCTTCTTTAAACTTTAGTTTCTTTTAAATTTAGTTTCTTTTAAATTTAGTTTTTAAATTTAGTTTTTTTAAATTTAGTTTCTTTTAAATTTAGTTTTTTTAAATTTAGTTTCTTTTAAATTAAGTTTTTTTTAAATTAAGTTTCTTTAAATTTAGTTTCTTTTAAATTTAGTTTCTTTTAAATTTAGTTTCTTTTAAATTTAGTTTCTTTTAAATTTAGTTTTTAAATTTAGTTTTTTTAAATTTAGTTTCTTTAAATTAAGTTTTTTTAAATTAAGTTTTTTTAAATTAAGTTTTTTTAAATTAAGTTTCTTTTAAATTTAGTTTTTTTAAATTAAGTTTTTTTTAAATTTAGTTTCTTTTAAATTTAGTTTCTTTTAAATTAAGTTTTTTTAAATTTAGTTTCTTTAAATTAAGTTTTTTTAAATTAAGTTCTTTTTAAATTTAGTTTCTTTAAATTTAGTTTTTTCAAATTTAGTTTTTTTTAAATTAAGTTTTTTTAAATTAAGTTTTTTTAAATTTAGTTTTTTTTAAATTTAGTTTCTTTTAAATTAAGTTTCTTTTAAATTTAGTTTCTTTTAAGTTTAGTTTCTTTTAAATTTAGTTTCTATTAAATTTAGTTCTTTTAAATTAAGCTTCTCTTAAATTAAGCTCTCAAATTAAATTTTTGCTTTTGAAGTTTTCTAGAGACATCAAAAAAAGTTCTGAAACAGTTGTTATAATGTGTAATTTATAATACTTCAATATTAATTTCAAATATTATTTCAAATAAATAATTATATTAGTTACTTATTTTTTATATCGTTTTTGTAGTATATAATAAAGGTAATACAAACATAAAAATCAGTTGATGTTTCTTCAGAAACTGTTGCAAGTTGTTTATTGGTAGTTTTTCTCTACTATACTATTACTATTGGAAATATTATTTTATTTTCTACTGATTATTTACTATTTATTGCTATTTACTGCTTATCAATTGTTTGTTATTGGTTACCTCTTACATTACTGTTATCTTGTCTTTCAGAATATTTATAGTAAGAATTCAAAGCGCAAGTTCATATTGGAGGCATCTTAATTATTATAAATATTTGATGTTTTCTTGCTTAAGAAAATACAGAAAATTAAATAGAAAATTAAATAGAAAATTAAATAGAAAATTAAATAGAAAATTAAATAAAATATTTTATAATCTACATATTCTTTTTTCTTAACTACTTTTACACTGTCAACTGTGTCTGCATACATAATATTAACACATATAATAGTTAAACAACCCTGTTGAGTGGTTACTGATATTCTCTCACTCTGCTTGACTTGGGATGTTTGTGTGAAAACCACTGGTAACCATGCAAAAGTTGCAAGACCCTTTAAAAAGGAACAAGAACCAAGAACAAAGAGGAACTGTATTACACAAAAAATGAATGAATAATAGAAAAAATAACATGATACGATTATGTGAAAAATTAGCTATTTAATGAATATAAAAATCAATTCCAACTCCAAAGTAAATTATTGTGAGAAAAAATGACAAAAAAACTAAATTGTCTCTGTATTGCAAATTTTACACTGCAAACAGAAAAAAATAACGTCCTGTAAATCTACATAGTAATCTTATAGGGTAACCTTAATTTCTTAGAATTGCTTGGCTTATTTAAAATCCAACTCAGTTTTTCAAAACTAAGCCTTTTTTTCAACCTTGGTTCTTTAGTTCAGTATGTTTTCGAAATCCGCTTTGCTTCGACAAAAAATCCCATCTGGTTTTAAACCATCGTATAATATTTTCAAAAAAAGATTCCCATCTTCTTTCCCGGCACAGTTAAATAAAAATTCAAAGTTTAAATACGTTAAATATCTTGCAGTTCCTGTAACAGGTTCTTGTGCATATTATTTTTGTAAAAAATACTTTAATAGCAGTAACAGTAGTAATAACAATCATCATAGACAGTATAATGAATTATATAGTGTTTTCCTATCAATTTTAAAAAATGTCTACAAAGAGTCCTGTGTATCGTTAGACTCGGAAATGGCTCAGGTTGCAGAATCAATTTTAGAAGAAGAAGATTTGATTTCTGCACCAGCTAAAGTTCCTCCTTTTTCTAGGGTTATTGAATTGCCAGATAATGATGATTCTTACAAAAATAATCTATCTTCTAAAAAACCAGCTTCGTCTCAAGTTCCCATATCTTTTTATCAACTTATAGGAATTGGAGCCAGATCTGTTTCATTTTTAAAAATAAATGTTTATGCTGTAGGAATATATATATGCACTGAAGATTTACCGAAAGTAGATAATATTCTCAAGTCTGTAAATGGCGTTTCCTCTCCAATGTCGGCTTTCAAAATGTTTAGTGATAATAACGATTCTCAGAAATTAGTTAATTCTCTTATAATTCCAGCACCAGAATCAATAAGATTTGCTCTTAGAATTGTACCAGTTCGGAACACTGATTTTGGTCATCTTCGGGATGGGTTTATTAAATCTATTTTAAATAATCAAGAAATTAAACTGGCTCAAAATGAAAATGATCATACTGATGAAATTAACAATGGTTTAAATCAATTAAGAAACTGTTTTTCAAAAAAATTATCTGTTCCTAAACATCAAGAACTTATTCTAAGATTTGATAAATCAGCTTCTGTACATATGACTTATTTTGATGGAAAAACCCACATTTTCTTAGGCACTATCAGTGAACCGATAATTACTCAAGCTTTACTTGCTCAGTATTTAAGTGCAAACAATCCTTCTTCTCCGGCTGCACAAAAGGAAGCTGTTTCTGCTCTTTCTTCCCTGGTGGTTTAGTTTTCTTTAGTGAAAGGAGAAGAGAAAGAAGAATAAATATTTTAGAGTGTATCTACTGTTACAAACTTTATGGAGAATAACATTTATTTAGTTTTTGTTTAAACTTTTTAGTATCTAAAGATTTTTCTCTGGAAATGGGGAAATTAAGCATCAGAACGTTCATAAAGTCGAACATTGGATATTATTACAAGAATTTACTAACTTGGATGTAACTTTACTAAATGGACAAAATTGGAGAATGAACGATTGGACTATATTTTTTAGAACAAAGATACAAACTTTTTACTTGTTTGTGTTTACTATGAGTTTACTTGAGTTTATTTATTTATTAAGTCATTTTTAATAGAAATTTCCATCTATTTATGTATTTCATCTATTTATTTGCATATCCAATCTACTTCTTAATGACAATAAGGCATTGAAAACCCATATCCTATTAGCCATGTAGAATGAAACCTATCAGAGATTCAATCCCTTAAAGACCGTTTGTTTGTACTTTACCTTCACACATAATAAACCCTATTACGTCGTATTAATCACAAACGCATTTTTTACAAATTTGTTTATATTTATGAATTTGCCGTTAATTCATGCACAAAAAATACATAATAAATACGAAATACACACAAAACATCTGTCCACTAATAATAAACATATAAACAATCAATCAATCAATCAATCTATTACTTCTACTATATAGCCTCAAACTCAATACTTTCTAACTGTAATTAATTCAATTTTTGTACTTTGCAATTATTACTGCTGCATAGAAAAGCAGTTGTTATGGAGACTCATACTATTTAAAAAAAAAATTAAAAAAAAAATTAAAAAAAAAAAAAAATCATTTAATGTGGGTTTTTTTTTTCAAAAAAAAACCTTGTTGCTATGACTACTGTAGACTTACATAAGATACCCACTATTGTTACCTAAGCACACTCCTTTCTCTATATAATGAACTTTAAACTTTTTAAATTAGCCAAATTTTTTTTTCTTTTTTACACTTTTTTTCTATTTTTTGCGTGACTTTTTGTGTAAATTTTAAAGCTTTTTTACGGGAAGAAATTGCCGTTTATTAGGACTTTTTTTTGGGAATATTTAAGAAATTTTAGGAGCTTTAGGAGTTTTTTTTGCAGCAATTTTAACATTTTACCATTTTCACTTTTAAAGGTTCCAGGATTTTCACATTTACATTTCACTTTACATTTCACTTTACATTTCACTTTACATTTCACAGTCCTATCTCAAATCACCAAAATGAGTACGGCCCGTGCTAGACCAAAAATAAGAGCTCCAAGACGGGTATGTTTGTGAATTTCTGTGGAGTTTATCTATTTTTATACAAACACTAACCTTTAGTCCTTGGCAAATTTGCCTGTGGATTTTGAATCTCAATGGCAATTACTTTCCTCGGCAATTGATACCATTTTACACAAACGTTCATCGGATTTGTTATTTGAAGAATTATACAGAACTGCTTATATGTTAGTCTTAAAACGTATGGGTCCAAGACTATATTCAGAGGTGTCTTTAAAAGTTTCAACTTTTTTAGACGATGTTGTAGATAATAGTTTGATTCCTATAATTTCAAGCTTAAATTCAAATAGTGCTTCTTCTAAAGGATATGCAAATAGTTTTACTACTGTAAACAGAGATAAAAAAAATTCACCTACATCTCCAACAGATAATTCTGGCTTAGAAAAATCATTAGATACTCTTTCCTTAGATTTTACCCCACATGACTATGAAACTTCTCAACGCTTTTTAAACACTATAAATGAAAAATGGAAAGATCATTTATTTTATATGCAAATGATTGCTGATGTAATGATGTATTTAGATCGTGTTTATGCTAAAGAGGCAAGAAAGCCAACAATTTTTGAGGTTGGAAGAAGTCTTTTCTTAAAAAATATTATTCAAAATAATTTAGTGCAAGATTGTTTTTATACATTATTAATTGAACAAATACAATTAGATAGAAAAGGTGAAAATATCGACAAATTTTTATTAAAATCTAATTTAAATATGTTGCAATCTTTACCATATACTTATTTACTGCATAATAATAAAACACTTGCTTTTAATTCAAGTTCATATTATACTACTTCGTTTGAACCCTTTTTCTTATCTGAATCTGGTAAATACTTTTCCATGATTTCCAAACTTATAGCTGATTCTAATGATGCTCCTAATTTTTTACGTGAAATTCAGAAGATTATTAATTCAGAATTACAAAGGGTAACTATTTATATGGCAAAAGGTACTTTAGAAAAAATGACACCCGTACTTAATGATACTTTATTAAAACCACAAATTGAAAATGTATTAAATAATGATTCTTCGGGTATTAAAGTCTTAATAGAAGAATCAAAATTAGAAGATCTTGACTTGGCATATTCACTTTTTAGTAGAATCGATGAAGATCAAAATTTTTTGAAAAATAATTTAATTGAATGTATAATAGCCACTGGAAAAGAAATTAATCAATCAATTAGTGCAGAATCATTTCAAAATCAAAGTAATGGAGACAATAATACTAATAATTCAGCCTCTAAAGAAAATAATTTGGGACAACCACAACCTCACACAAAGAATGCTGCTAATAAACGAAAAGTTATAAGTCCAACTTTACTCGCAATTCGATGGATTGATAAAATTGTTGAATTAAAAGAAAAATATAATATTATGTTGGAATGTTCTTTTTTTAATGACCACATTCTTCAAGCAGCTGTTGATTCCTCCTTTGCAAAAGTTATAAATTTAAATCCAAAGTCTGCTGAGTACCTGTCCTTATATATCGATGATAATTTGAAAAAGGCAAGTAGAGTTAATAATACTACAAATAATAAATCTAACAAACATTTGATAAAGGATAATCAAAAACTGAAACCAATTACTACTGATTCTTTGAATCCTTCTGTATCATTCTCCTCCACATCTTCTAACAATACTGCTGATAAAACCGCGAGTGCTTCTCTCCCAATTGATGTTATACTTGATAGGGCAATAATTGTTTTCAGATATATTTCAGATAAAGATTTATTTGAATCATATTATAAACTTCATTTTGCAAAACGGTTGTTACACTCTAAAGTTGTTACTGATGAACTTGAAGATTTAATGCTTAGAAAACTTAAAGCTGAGGGAGGACATTCATTTACTACAAGATTAGAAGGCATGTTTCGTGATGTTCATCTTTCTGTAGATATTTCTGATGAATATAAACAACTTGTGCGTGCACCAATAGAAAGATTTGATTCTATTTTAGAAGAGAACAGTAAGCCAACATCAGAATTATTCGAACCTAGAACTACGTTCGCAGAAGAAGATGCAGCGGCATTAGAACAAGTGAACGAGTCCATAGAGAATTTGAATGATGTGAAACAAATTCTTAAAAATTGGCCAAAGAATATTGGACATATAAATTTTTCTGCAATGATACTTAACTCTGCTTTATGGCCTGCTTCATTATCTAAAATTTCTGATAAAGGATTAAAGATTCCTTTATCTATGGAATCAGAGAAGAAATTATTTGAAAATTATTATACTTCTGCACATACAGGTAGAGTTTTACAATGGAATCCTGCACTTGGAACTGTAGATATTCGAGCAACTTTCCATCCTTTTGTGAAGAAAGATTCGAATGAAACACGAGCCCGTGTACATGAAATTAATATGCCTACATATGGGGCAATTATTTTATCAGTATTTAATGAATATGATGTGAATAACGAAGGTTTTACATATGATGAATTAGTTGAATATACTGGAATTCCATTACATGAACTTACAAGACATTTACTTTCTATATCAGTTGCACCTCGTACTCGTCTTCTTCGTAAGGAGCCAATGAGCAAAAATATATTAAATACTGATAGGTTTTTTTGGAATGATAGATTTGATTCGCCTCTTACAAAGATAAAAGTGCTTGTAGTTGCTTCACCTCCTGGTTGTGGTCCTGGAGTTCCAGGTTTAGGAGAGAAAGATAAGGGTAATAAGAATGGATTAAGTTCTAATATATTAGCTAAAGGAACGGATACTTTAGTTACTACACAACAAACTCGAGTAGAAACAGAAGAAGAACGAGAACGAACAATGATTGCTTTAACAGAATCTAGAAATCAACAAATTGAGGCAGCCATTGTACGTGTAATGAAGGCCAGAGGAACTATGAATCACACAGATTTAGTTGGAGAGGTTACAAAAGTACTTTCGCCAAGATTTATGCCGCAGCCAATTATTATTAAGAAAAAGATTGAAGTGTTAATCGAAAGGGAATATTTGGAACGAGATAATGTCAAAGTTAATGTTTACCGCTATCTAGCGTAGTGTTTGTTTATTTTTCACGTTTGCTTATGATTGTTTTTTCGCTTATCGTTTATTTTAATTTTGTTTATTTAGTTTTGCTTTTGCGTTTATTTACATCTGTTTTTTACATTTGTTTATTTATTTACTTTTACGTTATTTTTGTTTACAAGCAATGGTGTACAGTATGTTTATGTTTATTTGTATAGACTAAATATTTATTTAAAAAAATTAAACACAAGTAAAAAAGCAATTAAAAACAGAAATTAGAGACGACAAAAATAAGAAATAAAATAATAAAAACGCTAACACAATAGCAATTATATATGTACATATTTGAAACTATCTATTGTACTCCCAATAGATAATAGTCAGTAAATAGAAGCAATTTCTTTAAATTGATCCTACATATAAATAAACGTGTTGCTATAACAACTCGTACTAAAGTTTTACTTAAAACTGTAATTATGAGAAAAAAGGACCAAAAATGACTTTTTTTTGAAATACTAAAGAGTAACAAAGATTATAAAAAATAAATTACATAAATAGCTATTTATATAACTCGTTTACTCTTAATTAGTGGATAATGTGCAGGAAATTTTGTTTCTTAAAAGTGATTTTTTTTTTAATTCATATTATTGAAAATTTGAAAATTTGAAGATTACAAAAATTAATATTCAAAGCAGATGCGTAATACAGTGTATAACGCTAATTTTTATTGCGTTAAATGTTTACAAAATGGAGATTTGAAGCAAAAAATCTAGCTTCTCACCCTTTGATATTTGAAGAAATTTTTAGTTTTATTAGATTTTTTAAAGGAAATAAAAATTTTCATGTAAAAATTTGGCAAATTTGGCGAATTTGGCAAGTTTTAAGAACTTTTTTTGAAAAAAATAGTTTTAAACTATAGACTAAAGTTTACATTGTTTGAATATATATTTAAGGATTTTAAGAAATTTACGGATACAATCATTTTTGAGTTTTTTGAAAAGTTTTACTGATAAAAGTTTGGATTTTACTACAAAAGTTTGGATTTTACTACAAAAGTTTGGATTTTACTACAAAAGTTTGACTTTTTAAGATATTTATACTGTCAAATTTTCTAATATATTGGAATTAATTTATAGAAATGTTTTCAAAATCAGGAGTTCAAATTTGCAATAATTTTTTAAAATCTCCGTCAAAAAAAATAAACCTAAAGTGTTATAATGAATTTTTTTATACTGTGAATCGAAGTTTTAGTGTGAATAATCGTAGGCCATGTTTAAATAATTTGAAAATGGGTGGAAAAATGAGCAAAAGTGTGGCAAGTTTTCGATATTTTTCAAAAAACTGTACAGCTTATGAGAAAAATGATGTAAATAGGGAAACATTGGGAGAAGATTTAAAAAGTGAGGTAAATAAGGAGAAGTTGGGAGAAGATTTAAAAAAAAATTCAAAAAAAGAGAAAAAGAATCCAGTAGAAAGCTCAACAAAATCCTTGAAGGAGAAAATAAAAGCTAAAATTCCAGTAGAAATGCATGAAAATTTATGGACAGTACCAAATATTTTAACAATGAGTAGAATTTTAGTTACACCATTTATTGCAGGATTTATTGTTACAGGGCATTCAGATTATGCATTAGGATTATTTTCATTCGCATGTATGACAGATGCATTAGATGGATTTACAGCGAGATCATTTAAATGGTCATCAGTACTAGGAACGATTTTAGATCCAGTTGCGGATAAATTTTTAATGACAACATTGACTATTGCATTTTTAATTGATGGTACCATGCCATTGGCTCTTGGTGGTATAATTATTGGTAGAGATCTTTTTCTTTTTATGGGTGGTTTATGGTATAGGTATAAGACACTGCCAAAGCCTAAAACATGGGGTAGATTTTGGGATTTGTCTTTGCCAAGTGCAGAGATCCATCCTACTAATATAAGTAAAGCAAATACATTTTTTCAAATGATTTTAATTGGTTTTTATATGATGTATCCTTATTTACATGGTATTCCTTCTATTGAAGAGAATTTAACTTACTATGAGTATTTTGTAGCAACAACTACCGTTTTATCAGGGCTTTCTTATGTGTTTTCCAAGACTGCAGTTAGAGCTTTGAAGAATGGGAAGTATTAATAGCGTTATTCATATAGTCAATATGCTTGATGAAGCATATTGATTGTATCAACATGTTTGTTGTTTATGCATTGTTGTAGCATTTTTATCATTTTTAGCATTGTTTACAAATTACAATTATTACTAAAGCATTCTTGTTCACTAAGCAGTCTATTGAACTTGTATAAGAGTGACGGATAAAATAAAATAGTCACAATTAGACAATAAGAACCCAGCTCCATAAGCATGTACAGGTGGAACATTAAAGGAGAGCATAGAGAACAAAAAAAAAAAAAAAAAAAAAAAAAAAAAAAAAAAAAAAAAAAAAAAAAAAAAAAAAAAAAAAAAAAAAAAAAAAAAAAAAAAAAAAAAAAAAAAAAAAAAAAAAAAAAAAAAAAAAAAAAAAAAAAAAAAAAAAAAAAAAAAAAAAAAAAAAAAAAAAAAAAAAAAAAAAAAAAAAAAAAAAAAAATTTGAGAAAATAAACAAGCATAGAGAACAAAATAAAGAGAAACAAATAACAAGCATGGAAGGAAAACAATATGGAAAACCAATATGTAAGGAAAAAATATGCAAGAAAGAGAGTTGTAATTATAATAGAATAAAGTAATAAAATAAAATAATTAAAAAATAATTAAAACTAAAAAATGAATAAATCTTTATTAGATTCCAAAAACTAACAATGTCAAAAACCATCACCCCTCAATGGAATGAATCTCATGTCGTTCCCAACCGGTGGACTTATAAGTAGACAAATCCTTTGATGGTTGTGGACTATTATCAACCTTCAGCACAAAAGGGTTCCTATCGGTCTTTTTAATATTTGCAAAAGTGTGATTCACCTCCCTATGTTTTGCTTCATCAGCTCTTATATAATTAATTAAATCACGCATTGAAGCATCTGGTTTCATGTTCCAATACATTCTTGAAATATATGGAATTACTGGTGTAATTTCATTATTATTATTTTTATCAGCAGCAGGATGTTTTGCCCAATTTGGTAATCTTCCTTCATCGATATCCTTAATACACCTAGAATAAGTTACAACTGCTTCCTCTTCCAGATATCCAACAAATCTATGACATGTATTTGGCATTAGAAGATAAGAGAAAAAGAATAAATTACAAAATACACCTTGACCAGCCAAAAGCATTACACGCATAAACCAACCAGGTTTCATTAACTGCATAAATGTTAAAAGATGCATTCTTTCATTATATGCTTCTTCTAATAAGGTTTCAATCCAAGCCTTGTCACGACGAAGTAATCTTAAAGATTGTAAATGTCTAACCATTCCACCAACCATTCCCGGTACACCAGCGATTGATTCTAAGAAAAGAAATCTTGTTAGCCATTTTTTTTCAGTCATTTTAAATTTTTTTAAATTTTTTTCTTCATTATTTTTAGGATGCTTATAACCAGTGAACAAATCAAATGAACGACGTAATAATGTAATAGTGCCTAATGCAAGTTTATCAGAAAGTGTTTTAGCATTTCTATGTTCAGCTGAAATATTTTCCATTTGTTCTTTTGTATAAATTGGATGAGACCAAGTTGGTTCAGTAATTAAGCCATGGTTTTTTAAATCATCTTTCACAACAGATGGTGCAACTGCTGACGCAGTTGCACCATTTGTTTTTAATATAGTTTTCGTACACCTTGATTGACTTCGGAAAAACACAGAAACCTTTGCCCCACCAGGTCTTAAAATTGCGGGGCAAGCACCGATTGTCCTAGTAACCATTGCTAGCCTCAAAGTGGGATTCACTGTATTACGTTGTAATAATTCGATCATATATAAATAATTATGTTTGTAAGAAATATAATATCTTTTATGGAATATTATAAAAAAATCCTTATTATAGTATATATATTATGCTATTATGGTATACATCACCCTCACGCCTATTTATATACAGTTCTATGACTATTATGCCAGCACTTAAAACTAACTCTTATTGTCTCTCATTACGTAGTGAAAATTAGAGCTGGAAAAAATAAACTAAATTCGATGAGCATATTATGTAATCAGTTTTATTTCTCATAGTAAATATCCCGGGAAGAAATAGGAATCACTTATGTCTGTCGGGAATATACGGACTGACGTATTAGATTTTCCGGTACCCCACCTTTGCAGGGTAGTAGGGTTGTGGATCTGAGTATGCTATTAATTATACAGTTAACCTTATACTACGAAGTAGTATAATGTTGACTGTATATAATAGTGTGTAATAATTTAACAGTATACTATACCATATTATATTATATAGCTATATTATACTGCTTCGCAGTATAATATTAACTATATAATATAAATAATACAATACAATAAACTGCTTTTATAACTTAACTATTAGTCCCTTCGGATTAATTGGTCCCATGGCAACGGAGGGATCCTCCGACACTTTGAGACCAATTAGGACCTCCATAGATTTGCAGTTCCTATTGACCACTGGACGCAAAACACTAGGGGACTGATGATTACCAATAAACAAATCAATATGGCCCGGCATTAATCTGTTTATTTTTATAGTAGAACGTGGAAACGTGTTCTATTACCTGTTAAGAATTTCGCGGCGTATTGTGGTGTATATTTGTGGTTTACGAGACAGGAGATATGTAATAAATAAAAATAAATAGTAAATAGTAACAATAGTAAATAGTATAGTAGCATTAAAATAAACAACACTAACATTAACAACAATCGTAACATCAAATAAACATTACAACCGACTGTAGACGTCGAATCCCCTCATTGTGGTGATGTCTCCATCCTTCAGGCCAATGATGGTTTTGTTTATATCCTGTCGTAGTTTTTTCAATTCTCCATATTGGAGTATCTTTCTTTTAGGAATATCAGAAAGATATGGATACAGTGTATTGTTGATATAGGTAATTATTTCTTCAGAGGCCTTATACGGCTCTTCTACAATAAACATGTGTTTTACTTTTGGTATTACAACTTTTGTGCAGAGACCTTTTCCTATATTGTTTATTAACACATTTTCAGTCTCTGGCGGATTCCAAGACCCGTTACCTGCAACCACATGAAGTACAGGACACTTTATGTTGGGAATGTTTGGTTCTAACCAGCCTAGGGAAGTTATCGCTCCAATGTAGGACTGCATGTGAGACCAGGAGGGGGTTTTGAGGATGAGTTGACCACCATCACTACCAAGATTGCTAATAAACGTCAGTTTATTAGCAATGTCAGTGTCCTTAGTGATATTCTTAGTGGATGGACTGTACACCGCGGAATCAACTAAAACACTCTTCACTGACGGATGATAAGAAGCCATTAAACTCTTGTTATTCAAATAATACTCCCATTCTGATTTTGATTGAAATTCGTCCTTCACCATTAATCTCAATCTATCAAATAGGCGAAATTGTTTCATTGTTTTTTCAATTATAATTTTTTTAAATTCATTTTGAGGAAGGTTTAATTTTGAAATTACATTAGACATAGATAGTATAACAGGGTCGAGAACGATTATCCCACTGATCATGCCCGGTTCTAAAACTGATGCTATAAGGGCATGTGCCCCACCAATGCTATGCCCTATAAGAATTACGGGCGAGGCTAGTTTTTCGTTATTATTTAGCATTAAATTTGGAATAAATTTCGAATCAGAAATTGGATATAAATTTCCGTTTGAATTTGAATTCGAGTTTTCATTTGAAACCTGTCTTAAAAATGAAATCACATCCCGTCCGCCATCGACCCAAGACGATTCTGGACCTAATTTTTTTTCATTAAGAATTCTGGAATCTCCTGAAGAGATATTATCTATAGCAAAAACACGACTGATTTTATTATTTTTATTCAATTCTTTGTTTTTAAATATTTCAGAAATTATAGGTTCCCATGCCTCTTTTTGTAGTCCTGTAGAGTGTAGGAAGACCAGTGTTAGGCCGGGTATGTTATTGCTATTATTGTTATTATTATTATTATTACTTGTATACTCAGCGTATACTAAATCAAGATGGTCATACGGTGAGGCTGTGGCCAAGTCGTTTTCTCTTGGAAAAGCGGCCTTTACGACCCCTATTTTTTTAACAAGACCTGGAAATGTGGGCATGATAGTATTTTGTTATTACTGTTATTATTATAGTATATTATTTCTACTATTTGTTCTATTTATATTGTATTATTGTATTCTTATATAGGCATCTTGACTTTGGTAAATGTTCCCCGCATACTGGAACTGCCTCGGAAACGGTTACAGGGTGTCTAGATATAGTAGTCATGGAATCATTAGAGTATCTATAACAACGACGGTCACTTTGAGGTTGTATTTGTGTGGTTTATTCTATTAACATGTACCTATTGTAGTTCATAATATATTTGAAGGTACAAAGAATTCCAAAAAACTCCACAAAAACAAGATATTTGTATTAGAATATCTTGTTTTTGTGGTTCCTAATGCCTTCCACTGTTTATTTTTTGTAGAATAGTGTATTTTCTGTGTTTTGATGTATTTTTTGTATATTGGTGTATTTGTGTATCTTGAATGAATACTTTAAATTGTAATAAATAAATAAATAAATAAATAAATAAATAATAACTAATAACCAAAAATTTAATATAACAACATTAAAAATGATTTATATACTGTTAATATTAAATAAATTCAATCAATAATTGGAATCATTGTTTCCATATGAATTATCATTGTTTCCACCATAAGAATTGTCATTATTTCCTCCATAAGAGGAGGAGTTGTTATCATTTCCATATGAAGAGGAATTGTTATCTCTATTCTTTCTACCGTATGATGATGAATCATCATTTCCACCATATGATGAATTTGAATTATCATTTCCATATGAGGAAGAAGAGTTATCATCGTTACCATATGAACTCTTTTTATTGCTTCCATAGGAAGAGTTATCATCATTACCATATGAACTCTTTTTATTGCTTCCATAAGAGTTATCATCGTTACCATAGGAGCTGTTTTTATTGTTACCATAAGAAGATGATGAATTGTCATCATTACCATAGGAGCTGTTTTTATTACCGTAAGAAGATGATGAATTGTCATCATTACCATATGAAGATGAATTGTTATCATTTCCATATGAAGATGAATTATTATCATTTCCATAGGATGAGTTGTTATTATCATCATTTCTTGATTTGTTTCCTCCATATCCAGAATCTGAATTTCCTGAGTTACCATAACTATCAGAGTTTCCTCCGTAGTTATTGGAGGAATCGGAGTTGTTGTTTTTGTCGTGATGAGAAAAGAGACCCATTCTAGAAGTTAGCATGGATAATAAATACAATTAAAGGATATAAATAATTAAATAATAATTAAATAATAAACAAAATAAACAAAAAAAAATAAAAAAAAGTATAATATAAACTCACTTTAATATGATAATTTATAAATTAATTTAAATTTAAATATAATAAAATAATATAATATAACAAATCTTGTAGAACAATCAGTAAAACAATTTTGATAATAAAATAAAACAAAATAAATAAATTAAATTCAAGGAAAAGGCAAATATTTATAGTCAAAAATCGGGGACGTCCTTTAATGTCGTCATTTTGTTGATCATTAACAACACATTATGTAAAGTAAAGGGTTACCATATAGTAAACAAGGCTGTTCTTAAGTGTTATTTATTTGTTTATGTACCCTATATGAGGATAATTACTAGCGTTTGCTAGTGTAATTTATACTGCTCATAGCACGTGGACTACTTTTTTGTTTGTTGACTTTCTATTTGTTTGTTAGTGAATTATTTGTTTGTTTGTTTGTTTATTCTTGTTGTTTATCTTGTTGTCCGTTTATCTTTCACACACTTATTCGTCTTATCAGCGATAGACACCGGGGGGCCTACGGTAATCTTATGTAATAAACCGAATAAAATTATGTAACCCATAAATATCCTGTTAACGCTATAGATGGGATTAGTAATTTAGAAAATATTGTTAGTAATAATTATCACAATAAATAATAAATTAACCCAACATATTAACACACTGAAAGTGACTTCTAGAATTTATGCAATCCACGTGCCATATGTGTTAATAAATTATTATATTATTTTGCTTCATTTCAATATTGTTCCTATTATTGTTCCTATTTTTATTCCATCTTCTCCGCTTCTGATATCAGGGTAATTTGTCCCTTCTTTTACATAGTTTTCAATGTAAGTTATTTAATATTACGTTATCCGTTCTAAGTCCGACAATCTGCTTCCGATTTATCCATGTCACCATATAGGATATAATTACGATTTCTTATGTAAGATAGCAAACAAATTTAGTAATATAATTAGCCATTATATAATATGTTATAAATAATGAAAGGCTGCACGGAACGGTTGTAGAATTATTAAAATAATTTATTAGAAAGCCGTTGGTTGCCATAGTGAGTGAGTTTATATGAATACCGTAAGAAATCAGCTGGTGAAGACAAACATGTTCTTCTAACAATAATAGGTAAACAATGGTGTAAACAATAGTAGTAATATAAACACAACCTATTTATTCAATTATAAAGAGGTAAACTCTTTTAGTACAGTGTTTGCCACCTCATGATGGAGTTTATTGTAGTTCAGATTACCATTTTGTAGGATACCACTGGGGAACATACTAGAATCCATTGCCAAACGAGCAAGTAAAGTACCTAAAATAGAATCTTGATTGCCAGTTTCAGAAGAACTATGATAATTGATAGAAGTTATCCAGGGAAAGAAGAAAACATAGACAAAAAATAAACCGTCATGAATTATTCGAAAACAAAAATCCTCTCTACCCATACACTGTAACAAAAAATCACTGTTCCCTTTTATATCACTTTCATCGCTTCTAAATGTATAAATGGTTCCCTTTTTTGTAGGAGTTACAATATGAGGTATACAAGAATTCAAACAAATTGCATCTTTAACCAAATGATCTATTGAATCCCACATATTAGCTGATTGTAGTTGTCTTGATACAAAATTATCGTATAATTCCAAAAAAGTTTCTCTTTTTTTTTCACTTTGAAAATAATCATACATAAAATGATCCTGTGGTGAAGTATTTATACTTTTATAAATATCATCAAAACAAGAAAATTTTGAAAATTCTTGCAAAGCCATTCCTCCATTAGTTTTTAACAGTATTGCAATTTTATTCAGTTCATCTTCATTCAATATAATAAAATGTATATTCTGTATTTCAGAATAACGGTTTTTAACAAAAGAGATAGGTGTGTCATTGTCATATTCCATTACTGCATCTAAAATCTCCATATTTGAACCATAATATTCTCTTAATAATTTCGCAGTTTTTTTCTTATTAAAATTTCCTTCCTTTTTAAGTGCTTTTACTTTTTTTGCTTCCTTTTTAGACAGATTCCTCCTCTTCCCTCTATGATCAGTTTGTATAAATTCAATCTCTTGCTTTATTTGTGCTATTCTTTCTGCTTTTAACTTATTCGCAAGTTTTCGTTCCCTCATATCAGACCATTCACTGTATAATCTTTGCAAAGTTTTGCAATTCTTATTTATAACTGTTTCTAACTTTTTTGTTCCTCCGCAATCAGAAAGTTTACCTATCAAGAAAATATTATTCTTTCGTGCTATTGTAAAAAGTTTTGTAATAGTTTTCTCCGGAATATCATAATCAAAATATACCCAATTTATTTTATCATTATTCTCAATGTTATTGTTATTTCCCTTATTTTTCTTACTTTTACTTTCTTTCCCATTCTCAACACCCAAGTAACCCATTAATTCCTTCTCCGTTTCCAAAGCCCATAGATCCTCTTCCATAATACGTTTATCAATACATTCCATCACAAGAGAATAACTATTATTATTAATATTATCTTCATTTCCATCCTTTTCTAAAATATTGTTGCTCGTTTCTTTGGGAACATACATGGAAATCTTTTGAGAACTACATAAATTTGAGCCATCTGTTTTACTTTTTTGATTAGATGGTAGAATTATAATTCCATCGGTATCAATACCATTCTTTGTAATTTCGTTTAATATATGTTCACCAGGCTCGTCTTGAACTATTACAGAAAAAAGCCGTGCATTGGGCTTTTCATATTTATAAAAATCAGAGTATTTATCAGAATTCACTTTTTTTTGAAAGGAAAGAGCAGCATTATACGCTGAACCACATACTGAATTATATATATTACCTGATTCGATTTTATTGAAAATACCATTCACAGAGTTTCCTACTAAGTTAAGTCCTTGTTCTTGAGAATTGGGTTGTAATGATACACGTGATACACATTTTGAATTTGTATACACGTTTCCAATAATTGCACATTTATAAGTAAAATGTTTTGCATCAAATTCATTTTTTTCATTTTTAAAGGTATCTTTTACTGGGTTTTCGTTTTCATCTTGTATTGGGTTGTCACATGTATCCTGTACTAAGATTTCATTTGCATCTTGTACTAAGATTTCATTTGCGTCTTGTACTGAGTTTTCATTCACATCCTGCAATAAGACCTCATTATTCTCAATCTTATAACCAACTACGTTTCCATCATAAAGAACAAGACTATTCTCTGGCGCTTTCTGTGGCTCTTCGTTGGTTAAGTTTGTAATACTAACATCAGTATTTATACACTTTTCAGTGGTATCTAACTGGTTGTTTATAATACTATCATCTCTTGATTGAACAACAAAAATAGGTTCTTGAATCTCTTCTTTTAGTTCAATTAATGTATTATTTTTTTCAACTAATGGGTTTATAACAAATGAGTTTATTTGTTGGTTATCTTTTTCTACAATGAGGTCAATTTTAACATCTGAATTAGATTTTGTAATTTGATCCTGTAGATTAGGGTAGAAAGGAAGGGAAGAAAAGAAAAAAAAAAAAAGTTAGTAAAGAATTATCTTTTTTTTTAAAAGAAAAAATTTAAATTACCTTCATCTGCAACTTTGATAATTCAATGGCGATATCTGCAGCATGACTAACATTGTTCAAAAACATTTTCATACTTGCATCAATAGATTTCAAATTGGACAACATGGTTTTAAAATCTACTAATAATGGAGAAGCTTTCAATTCCGAGTTTTGAAATAATATTGAAGTTTCATCAATAATGGATTGAATTAAATTTGAATCTAATATTATTTGTTTAGGGGGTGGAATACAAAAGAGACTTCCTTTCTGTAAATTTATTTTATTCATTGCAAATACAATAGCTGCTGCTTCTAAAGGAGATTGAAAATAGTTGGGGTATTTTATGTCAGGGTTTCCAGAGAATGGAGCTGAAGTTCCATTTGGACCAAATGTAGATAGATAGATGTTTTTATTTTTTATATATTTTAGGATATTTTTAATATTTTCAGATTCTATATCAGATGAAACAACAGCAACAGGGGTTCTAGTGAGTTCGTCTAGAGTGGAAATGTCGTCTAAACTGGTTGTGGCTAATACGTTGATACCGGCTAAATGTGATAAAAGTATAGTACTTGACAATATGGTACTTCCTGTGATTTTATTAGAAATGGCGTAGGATAAGTTATCCTGTGGAATGTTTATTATGGAGTTTTCGCTAGTTCTTTGACTATTGTCAATTGAAATATTTGCAGAACAAATTTTTTTAATTTTTTCTATATCCATACCCACAGTTGGGACACCATCTAGAACACCGACAACAGCAGGAAGCACGTCCTTGCTGTGTAGCAGATGGTTTATATCGTTAAATAATTGAATATTTTTAGGAAAGGGTAATCCGTTTGTGAAAACTGAAGACTCAATTGATACTATTGGTTTGTTTTTTCTTATTGCTTTTTTTATTCTCTTGGGGATAGAAATGGAGATGTTTGGGAGTGAATTTTTTAAGGGGGATGCACAGCAAGAGAACTCTCTCAGGGACCACCGATACCAGCCAGATGGAGCCATTTATTTGAAATATATATTGTATGTAATATACTATATATGATATATATTATACAGTATACTCGCTACACTATATAATACTATACTAACTATTACTTGCAGACGACGTAAGCGGTTTCTTTGTTTGTACGGTTATTTAAAATAGACTTATAGTAATCTGTGTCAGTAAGATATAGTATGTTATTATATAATACTATTGCCTTGTTTGTTACTATATTGTGAAAAATAGCACTAATACGTCTTCACTGCGGTTTATTTCGGTTATTATTGCTTGAAGCGTATAGTGTTGCTCAATATGTACTAAGTGTGGCAATAGAGAGAAATATATTGTATATTATACTATATTATATAGTATTATATAATATGGTATTTTTTTTTTTTGTTTGGTGTATTTTTTTGCTTTTTGTGCTTGGGAAAATATTCAAGAAGAGAAAAAAAATGGGAAAAAGTGGGAAAACAGTCCTTTATATAGTATTTTTTTGTTAGCATTTTTTAGAGAGGAGTACATATGCATTATTTTCCTTAAAATTACTCAATTAGGGAATTTTTTGTTTGTTATGATTTGGACTTGACTGTTTATAATCAGAACAAAACAAAAGTCAAAACCAAATCATAACAAAGATTACAAATCAAAGCAATAGGTCAAATAGAAATCACAACGCGTGTTTTACTTTATTTGTTTATTTATGTATAATAAAAGTAATAAATACGCGTTTTATTTAGTTAAATAAGCATCTGCACAATTCTGTACTAGTGTATAGGAATAAATCTAAATATAATGCCGATAGTAACCGAAATAGCCGAAACATAATTACCGTACCCACCATACCAACCACGTTAAATCAATAGTTAAAACTAATAATAAATTACCGTAAAAAACAAAAATATGACCATATGACTTAAAGTATAGTAATAGTAAAATAGCAAAAAAAAAAAAAAAAAAACTAATAAATAATAGTAAACAATCGTAGAAGTGTAGATGTTGTAGAACTACATTGTAGTTATGTGTAGTTGTAAATAAACATTGTTATCGTATAGTGCTCTGACTAAATAAAGGGACTCACACATTGGGGAGACTTTAAAGTAAGAATAGCAGCCTTTTGCGCATTAATTAACCCGCCATTTAGAAGTACATTTGCAATTTCAAAATCGGATCCTTTGTTAAGAGTGTAGTCAGGGATATCCATGTTTACAATCTTTGGACCATTTGACACCAAATGTGCAAGAAGGACACCTAAAAAGGTATCACCAGCACCTGAGGGTGAAATAATTTCCTTGGTATTTAAAATCGTAGGAGGTGGAATAATAAAAGTAAATACATAGTAAGAGTCCAAATTAATAATATCAAAATAAACATTTGGATTAAAAATATATTTGTTTAAAAAATTATAATATAACTCTTTATAAACTGTTTTTTTACATCTGAATAGATATAAAACACCCTTTTTTCCACCTTTAACAATAACATGGGGTATATATGCAGACAAAGAAATTCCATTTTTAATTTCTTCTTCTGTGAATTTAAGTTCTTCTGATATCTTGTTTTTCAGTATAAATTTTTTATTATCAATGGTAGACGAGTTAGAAAAAACACCATCCATTGTAGGTTTTTCTAAATTAACCTCTTGTTGATATATGTTTTTAAAATCCCAATTGGGTATTTTATTTAAAAAATAATTCTTATAATAACCAAGACCTTTAACCATTTCGGTTAACTCATGTTCATTGGGTGTTATTAAGTGAATTCGGGTATCTAAGAGTGTTTTTTCTTGTATTTGGTAGTAAAGTTTTTCAAACTTTTCTGTCTCAGATAGGTTGTTTGCATCCAATATTGCAGGTATTTTAGAGTCATTTTCTTCGGGCATATCTGATTTAGCACTCTTATTAAACCCCTCGGAAATCTTATTTAGATCAACAAAAATCTTTGTACTTTTTTTCACACTTGTAGGCTCAAATGCTACAAAAGTTTTATAATCATGAGCTGTTTTAAGTACTGAGGAGATTAAATCCCCACTTACATTTCCATCAATACAAACCCAGGATAATGGATTTTTCTTTATTCCATTGGTTTTGGTTTTAGTTATACGGTTAAATTCATTTTCCACATCATTTGCCAAAATATTGTCCTCTATTATATCCATATCAGCGCATGCCCTAACTAACGTACCAGATACATTTCCATCGTTCATAGATACATATTGGGCTGTACGTCTGCTGCTGTTGTCATGAGCACTAGTAATATCGCCCTCATGTAAACATTTTAAACATTTGATGCCAGATGTATCGATATTTTCCTTATTTTTAAGTTGTTTTAAAATAAATGTCCCCGCTGGGTCGTCCGAAATACAAGATACAAGCCGCACTCTAGGCTTAAAATTTTGAAAAAAGTCTGGAAACCTACTAGAATCCGCAGCCTTATTGAAAGCAAGAGTGATGTTATGTGCAACTCCACCGATGGTTGTTTCGATTTTCCCTGGTGATGAAGTATACAGTAAACCCTTCAACCCCTGTTTTTCGTTATTTGTTTTTTTCTTTTTACTTTTAGATTTCACACAACTGTTTAATGCACTACAGTTCGTATCTAAGGAAACGCTCCCAACGACTAAACATTGCACATTATCTTTGCAAGTTGGTATACTTAATGTCGTAGTCTTTTTTATTTCGTTTTTTTTTATAGATTTGATTTTAGTTTTTGTTTCTTTTTCGCAATCTGTCTTGGTAACCGGAATTTCATAGGGTGGGGTATATGAATTGTGCTGTGCATTAGATTTTTTCCTCTGCTTATGGTGAATTTCAACATTAGTATAGTTTAATATTAAGTCCTAAACAATTAATTGTGAATAATAGGAATATATAAAAAAAAATTCAAATAAATAAAAAATACAAATAAAACATACAAGTAAAACATACAAATAAAACATACAAATAAAAAATATCCAATTAAACGTTAAAAATATAGAACTTTAGACTGTAATAAATGTATAAATAATAAACATACGTAAAATATAAAACACAAACAAACGTCCATTAAAGTTAAATGTAAATAGTAAAACAAACAAACAAATTAATTTAATACCTCTAATTGCATACGCGAAAGCTCTGTCGCGATATCCGCCGCGTGTGAAGCATTGTTCAACATGAACTGCACATTAGCCTGTACTGATTTCCCGTTTGTGGCGAGATTTATATGTTGCAATAAAAACGGGGTTACGTTTTTACCTTTTATTCCAGCTTCTTGGGCTAAAATGATAGCATCTTGAATAGCAGAATCTATGGTCTGTGGATCAAGTGCAATTTCCCTTGGAGCTGGAATACAAAAGATGTTACCCATGTTTAAATTCAAATTATTTGTTGCAAATATCACTGAAGCTGCCTGTGTAGGAGTTTGAAAATTATATGGTGATTTGACACCAGAATCATGTTTCCAAAAGCCTGGTATATTTGTTCCTTTAGCACCAAATGTTGATACATAAACTCCCTTTGTTTCTAAATATTCTAAAGTTTTAGAAATATCCAAGACCGATTTAGGACCGGCACATATGACCGAGACCGGCGTTTTTGAAAATTCATCTAAATCAGCTGAAATATCCATAGAAGAGGAAACATCCATATGAACGCCACCTAACCCGCCGGTCGCAAATATTTTAATTCCAGCTAAATTTGCTAAAATCATTGTCCCAGAGACCGTCGTGCCTCCACTAAGACCATTTGCAACTGCATGTCCAATATCCCTTCTGGAAATTTTTATTTTTTTATCTGTGTCATCGTTGCCACTTTCTGAGCATAATTCTTCTAATTGGTCACGATTTAGTCCTATTGTTGGAACGCCCTTAAGAAGGCCAATTGTAGCAGGAATTACACCTTTACCACGTATTAAAGATTCTACTTTATTTGCTAATTGAATATTTTCAGGATAGGGCAACCCATGGGTAAGGATAGTTGATTCTAAAGCAACAACTGGCGCTTTTTCACTTACGGCTGTTTTCACTTCGGGTGATATATAAATACCATTAGTTGAAAATGGGCGTAGAGAGTAAAACCGGTTTCGAAATATTTTGTAAGAGAAAATGGTCAAATGGTTGAAAGGAAGTTTGGGCATGGTGGGAAATAACTAGAAAAAGCCAAAATTGGTATAGAGAAAAAAAGGTATTGAAAAATGTATAAAAAAATTGTAAAACTTGTAAAAATTGCACAAAAAACTATAAAAACTGTAAAATTATTAAAAACCAAACTACAACTATATAAATACTACAATATTTTAATGTAACTATTAATTCTACATCTATCTACATGTCACGTTTGGGGAATGTTATTTGGAATTTGGGCAGAAATTATTTAGGAATTGGTATTTACTAAGAAAAAATGTTAATAATAATTTAAAAATGGTTAATAAGAAAGCGCGAAATCTTAGAGATTTTTAAACAATTATTGGTAATTTATGGTTAAAAAATGAAAAATATATAAAAAGTAAAAAAAACGCGTAATTGATTAGTAGAATTTATGGAATTATTAGGAATGATTGGTAATAAATAGTTATTTGTTTGTAATAAGTGTACTATTGTAAATAATAATAGCATAATTATTAGTAATAAACAGTGGAAATTCATCGTTTTTTTATTTAAGATGTTAGCTAAAATACTAATCTTAAAAAAAGATTAATTAGTTGTATAAAAAACTATGAGTTGCCATGGAAGTGCTTGTAATTAAATTAAAAGTTCTTTTCAATAAGGATAATATTGCGCAGTATAACCTCAAAAAAAAGATTGCCCTGGCAACTGATTGAGAATATTGTAAAATGATTAATTCTGCAAATATTAATCTTTTCATCAATATCAATATATTAGGCTATACACATTCATTGTCGACAAAGTAAAGTAAATCCAACTGTAATAAAGTGTAATACTGTCCGTACTCAATAGCGAAATCCGTTCCAGTCTCAACAGCTTTTCTTTTATTATAGCAATTCCATAGCAACGAGAAAAATAATACAAACAAAATAAAGAAAAAAAAGTGATGGTTGCTGTGACAAGTAATACGGTTGACTGAAGCTGCTATATAATAAAATTAACCGAGATTCTAATTTGAATTATGTGAAGAAATAAACAAAGTACTCATTTTAGGACATTTATATTTAGAAGTTTCTTTCTTTTTGTATATGGAAGCAAACCTGTTTTATAATAATAAAAATGCGATAAAAAAAAAAGGTGGCTTAGGAAAATCCGAATAGAAATAGGCAATTTTTTCCTTTTGTAGTAGATAAATAGCCTGTAGCTTCCATTTTTAGTAAACATAATACGAATCCATTTATAAATAAATAAATAAAAATATATTTTAAATCTATGTATATTAACCTCCTTTCCATTCATTTTTGCATTTTTGAACCCAGTTGATTAATATAAATAAACATACAAAATGATTACCCCTGAAGAATCACGAAAGCTTATGGAAACTAAAATGTCCGAAATTAATAAAGACTTTATCAACTTCAAGGTCTTCTTCATGGCAGTTTAATTACTATTTACTTGATATTTGGGTTAGTTTTTTACAAATTTTCACTATTTGTCATTTTTCATGTACCTGTTATGACCTTTTTATGACTCTTTTCCTCCCACTTATCCCCTTAGTTACAGTACTGAGAAAAAAGTTATACTAGCATAGAACCACCACCGGCTTACACTAACAAACCGAAGTCATGACAACGGCGCGGCCGGGAATTAGAAGATCTCGCCTCAGGGGTACAAGGTTTAAAAATATAAAAAAACTTTTAAGTCTGGTAATAATAAATTTGCAAATTAATCTAAATTTTTACAGTATTTAGAAGCAATATGAAATATTTTTTTTTACAATATTAAAGAAATTAATAGATAAACTATGAAAAAAAAAAAAAATAAATAAGAAAACACAACTAATACTCAATTTAATAAGGGTGCAGTAAGAAAATCAAAAAAAGATTTAAAACGAAAAGTTGAAAATAACCTACAAATACCATGTAGACTCTGTAGAGCGAGTAGTGACACTCCGCTGGTATATCATATCAAATAATGTTGGTGCAAAAAAAAAAAAAAAAACAGCTATTAAACAATTCATTGAAAGTTATTACAATTATAACGGCGAGGAAAGTATATTTCTCATATTTCTACATTAAAAACTTGTTAATTCACAATAAAACCACTTTTTTCGTTATCAGACAAATCGCAATAAACAAATTTTTCCCCATATAAAGTCGCCTTAAATTAATTATAACCGCAGTAAGCAAATTTAAATTGAATTTGTTTTTAAATTAAAGTTTAGCTTGTTTTTTTACAATTGATAGACAATATCGTTGCAGCGCAATAATAGCGTTGTTAGGAGATACCCGTTGCTGCGCAACGAGTATTACAATTAATATGTAAAAAAATTACTATGACAACCGTGAAGTACTTTTGGAAGCTATTGATAAAATGTTCTTCAATATTATATTGTATAATAAGTCAGACCGGTCATGTTTTTTCTGGTGAGCCATTACAAGATAATGACAATGACAATGACAAAAGACTAAAGACATAATGCACAGCACACTTGTGTGCTGTGCATTATGTCTTTTGTTTTTTGTATTGTATGTTATATATATATAAAATATGTAGTACGAAGTACTACATATTTTATTATTATTTACAGTTTTACTAATGTATAGAAAGACCTATCTCTTAATCTAACCCTTCATCCGTCATACTTTGGTCCTTCTATGAACCAGTATCTAAGGGCCAAATTGATGGCGGACGCCGAAGGATCGTGTTCTGGACAATTTGGATACATTATATGTGTAATGGACCGAATGGAGATCGACGTCGGAAAAGGGAGGGTCATACCTGGGTCAGGATCGGCGGAGTTTGAGGTTAAGTACAAGGCAGTTGTCTGGCGGCCGTTTAAGGTGAGTCTAGTTTTTAAATCTGTGAATTTGTATTTTGTGTAATTTATACATAATTTATATGTATAATAAGTTATATAATATACATGCGTTTACGCACGCGTTGTTTTTTTATTGTTATCTACAGTTTTTGTGTTTATTTTACTTTTATTTGGGTTCCATAGAATACAATAGAATTCTAGCAGATCCTATTTATTTATTTATTTTAATTTTATTTCCTTTATTATTTTCGGTGTTTATTTAATTCCTTTATTTCTTTTCGGTGTTTATTTATTTTCTTTATTTCCTTTTCTGGTTGTTTTGCTTATTTACTTCCTTATTAGTTTGTTTACATTGTTTTGATTTTGTTTTGACTTCCTTTTTTCCTTTTTGTTGTGATTTTCTTTTGACTTCCTTTTTCCTTCCCCTCTTTTTGTTTGTTGTTTGTTGTGTTATTCCATAGGAATCCTATCGGATTCCTATTATTTACTGGATTCTAACAATAAAGGGAGAAGTAATGGATGCAATTGTTACTGCTGTTAATAAGGTGAGTGATATTTAATTAATTAATAATTATTTATTTATTTATTTTTTCTTGCTAACAACTAGTTGGGCTTTTTCGCCCAAGTTGGTCCTCTAAATGTGTTTGTGTCTAATCATGTAAGCGTTACTATGGGAATACTTAAAATACAATAGAAATACAATAGAAATTTATAAAAATCCGCAGGATTCCTATGGATTTCTATTGTATTTTATTCATTTATTTGGGTTCCACAGGAATCTATAGATTCCTGTTTATTATTATTATATTATTATATTGTATTTATTATTACATACTAACCCCCAGTTAATCCCCCCCGAAATGAAATACAACCCAAACATTAACCCTCCAACATACACAGACGAAGACCAAACCATTGTCAAAGGTGCAAGAGTCCGTCTAAAAATCGTAGGAACTCGTTCAGATGTGGGCGATATGCACGCCATGTAGGTGATGTTTAGTGTTTAATATTTTTATTTTAATGAATTGAAAATTAATTAAAATGATGAATGTTGTACACTGTTTGTTATTATTATTATTATTATTATTATTATTATTATTATTATTATTATTATTATTATTATTATTATTATTATTATTATTATTATTATTATTATTATTATTATTATTATTATTATTATTATTATTATTATTATTATTATTATTATTATTATTATTATTATTATTATTATTATTTATTTATTCCTTATAATTAATAAATTAATTAATTATTTGTTTGTTTACCTGTTTTGGCAATTATTCATTTATTTTCGCATTTATTGTTGTTGTTTATTTATATTTATGTTTATATTTATGTTTAATTAAGAATTAATTAATTATTTTATTTTTATTTCTATATTGTGTTTATGTTGTGTTAAGGAAAAGATAGCATTTTTTTTTACATTTACAGCATTTAGATATCTTTGCTTACGTTTGCCACCGCGTTTTGATTTTCATTGTTTTGTTTGTTTTGTTTTTGTTTTGTTTTTGGTTATTTTTTGTTTATTTTTTATTTCATTTTTTATCATTTACAATTAATAATTAATAAGTATAATTACCTATTACTAACAACCAGTGGGAGCATAAAAGAAGACTACTTGGGTGTTCTTTAGTGTTAGATTTGTTTATATATATAATTTACATTTAATATTATATACGTTTATAATATATTATATTTTTATTTTCCACTATATACATGTATTATTTATCGACTGTCATTTCATACGACGAAGTCGTATGAAATGTATTAGACCTCCAGCTTGCTAACCCTTATAACCGTGTACGGCATCTTTATCCTCACCCTCCTGTATTCCTTTCTTCTCTTCTCCGACTTAATAATCTCCCTGTATGGCTGCCGGGTATGTTCTAAAACAATAGCCTTAATCTCAAATTGATCACTATCAATAAAAGGCGATCCCTGTGCAACATATTTATTGTTACCAATTGACTCAACTAAATTAATTTTTATTTCTGTCCCAGCTCTAACATTTTTTAATTTAAATGGCAACCGTACTAAATCCCCTAATGTTACTAAAAATTTTTGTTTATGTATCACAATCCTTGCAAATAATCCAACTTTTGAATTCTGTAATGGTGTTAAATCTAATTTACAAAATCCAACTTCTTGTGCTTTAGGTAAATTCCCATAGGGTACATCTTGAATGTTTTTAACATTCCATTTTCTTCTTGTTTTTTCAATCTCACTGGCTGTAGGTGGCGGCAAAATTATTCCTCGAGCTTGAAAAGCACAACCATTTATTCTGCCTATGTTATTTAATCCACTTTTTATAGGTAAACCAGGTTTTATTTTTTTTAAGAAAAAATGCATACTTTTCATCATTTTTGGAGTTGATGGATTGATTGAGTTTCGATTGAGTGGTAAAATATTAGTTGCTATGAATGTAATAACCATGGCGACTATGTCGCCATGGTTATTGTATCCACAACAACAATCTCCATAGTGATGGTCTCTATAGGTACAATTTCAACTTATATAGCCACTCCTCTTACGTAAGCGCTCGTTTCATAATAGCTGGACATGAGTTTTTTATAGTAAAAAAATAACCATAAAGAAGGTAATATAAAGAAGAAAATATCCAAAAAAAATAACAAACAAGGTAAATTTTTATAATAGGAAGTAAATAATAAATAATAGTAAACAGGAAGTAAACCTATTATAAAATATAAATATTTTATAATTATCTTATAGCCCAACATGTCATATAGACCTCCAGCAGGACCGCCCCCTAGCCACTTTAGACCACCACCGGGTCCGCCTCCAAATGGATTCAGACCGCCCCCAGGACCGCCTCCTGGCGGATCGCGAGGACCGTCTCTGGGTGGGTATGAAAACGGGTACAATAACGGGTACGATGGCGGTCAACGGGCGTACAATGGCGGGTTAGGAAACGTGCAATACTCGGCCCCATCTTTCAACCCTCAACATTTCGGAAACGGTGCGCAAGACCAATATCAATATAGGTATTCAAATTGTACAGGGAAACGTAAGGCATTGTTAATAGGGATCAATTACACCGGTACGAAAAATGCACTTGCAGGATGTGTTAACGATGCTAAAAATATGGCTGATTTTATTCATAAAAACTACAATTATTCCTATGATGATATGGTCATACTTACCGATGAAGCCAGAACCAGCCAAACATCACTTCCAACTCGGGATAACATGATTAGGGCAATGTATTGGTTAGTTAAAGATGCACAACCAAACGACTCCTTATTTTTCCATTATTCAGGTCACGGTGGCCAAACTCCTGATGTAGATGGTGACGAAGATGACGGGTATGATGAAGTAATTTATCCATTGGATTTTGAAACTGCAGGTCAAATTGTTGATGATCAGATGCATGATATTTTAGTCAAATCCTTACCTCCAGGTTGTAGATTAACCGCCTTATTTGATTCTTGCCATTCTGCTACTGCTCTTGATTTACCTTATGTTTATTCAACTCAAGGTGCAATCAAAGAACCAAATCTTGCAAAAGATGCAGGTGTTGGTGCTTTGTCTGCATTTATGTCCTACGAAAAAGGTGACCTTATGGGAGCCTTCTCCTCTATTAAAGACATTTATAAAAGAGCAACCGCAGGTTCAAACGCTACTAAAATTACTCGCCAAACGAAGACCTCTCCTGCAGATGTAATTTCCTTATCTGGTTGTAAAGATTCACAGACAAGTGCTGACACAACAATGAATGGAAGGGCAACTGGTGCAATGTCCTTTGCTTTTGGTACGGTTCTTTCGCAAAATCCAAACCAGTCTTATTTAACCTTATTGCAAAACATGAGAGATGTTTTACAGGGTAAGTATTCTCAAAAACCACAACTGTCAGCTTCGCATCCAATTGATGTAAATTTGAAGTTTCTTTTGTAATTTGGGCAGATTTATGTATTTGAGCAGATTTATGTATTTGAACAGTTTTTATGTAACTTTCATTTTTATAGTTTTATACGATTTACGATTTGTTTGTTTGTTATTTGTACATTCATTGCTTTTCATGTTATTAAATATATTCGTAATAACTGTAAAAAATAGTAACTAGCGATTGAATATCAAATGAGAAATAGGCGATTTTTTTTTGCATTTTTGTTTGCATTTTTGTTTGCATTTTTTTCCATTCTTTGCTTTCCTTCCTAAATCTTTACTCACTACCCTCCCTTTTCAGTCCAGTCTCTTCCGGCCGAAACCACTCCTTTTCCAAGACCCTCCAAACATCTTCAACTAAATCCTTAGCTTCCCTTTCGGATTTCCCCCTAGCTTCAACGTAAACCTTAATCTTCGGCTCTGTGCCACTACCACGTATTGTAAGTTTCACTGAATCATCTAATTTCAAAGTGATCATCTCAGAGGCACTGCTAACAGGCAATAAAGGCACATGATCAGGTGTGCTTGAATCATAACCTTCTGTTAAATCACACCAATAAGTAATTTTATAATCACCAAGTGCTTCAGGATGTTTCCCACTAACCCTTCTAGGGTTTGCCATTCTAATAGAAGTGAACAAATCCCTGGTAAGTTCAGAATCAAGAGTAATATAATAAGAATTAAGAGATACAAACCATCCATATTTTTCATATAAACCATTCAAAACATCAAATACACTTAATCCTTTACTAAACCATTTATTTGCCATTTTCAAAAACACTACAGCAGCAGAAATACCATCTTTATCATGTTCCACTGAAAACATATATCCAATAGCCTCCTCAAATGCAAATGGAACCTTCCAGCCTTCCTTTTCCAGTTCGATTGCCTTGTTGCCTAGCCATTTAAATCCTGTTAATGTTTCTTCATAACGGAAATCTTCAACTTCAGCCATAGCACTAAGCATTTGTGTAGATACAGTTGTATTAAGCATTGCTAATTTCAACTCTTTATTTTCCAATTTTCCACCTTCTGCAACTTCCTTTTCGTATGCTTCTCTCTCCTCTTGCAAGATGAATGAAGCGAAAAGTATTCCTAATTCATTACCAGACAGTTGTCTCCAAACACCAACACTAGTAATTTCATTTGCCGAATCAACTACAGGGGGCTTAATTCTCACACTTGCACTAAATCTATCAGCGTCTGGATCTGTAGCAATAACGAGTGCCACATCATGATTATCAGCAAACTCCTGTGCATAATTCAATGCACCGTGTTCTTCGGGATTTGGGAATTCTACGGTTGGGAAATCTGGATCTGGTTCTCTTTGTTGAGGTTCAGGAAACATGACATTCAAACCCTCATGCTTGTCAATAAGAATATCTTGCAAGTGTCTTTCCTTCTTATCGGATAAAGAACTCCTTGTGATTTCCGCATTTAAACTGGAAACAACTGGACTAGCTTCCTTAGAAGTTTCCTTAGAAGTTTCCTTAGAAGGAATGGGTGAAATGAAATGTAACGCTTCTTCAACTGCACGACGCATATAAGAATATCCAACACCATGCATTGCAGTGTAAACAAACTTGAATCCCGGAGTGAGTCCAGCTCCGCCGCCCAATTTATCTGATACCGAACGGAAATAAGCTCTTTTTACATTTTCGAGAGGTTTGACTGTATGTTCTGATCTATCTACGTATGTAATATCCCACAAGCATGGCATTAAATGACGCTCGATGCTTAGGGATATGCCTACATCTACAGGAGGGATAATCTGGCACCCGTTTCCCCAGTATCTGGGGGTTAGCATAGCAAATAAACAACACATAAACAAACACTTACACTTTATAACCATTGTACTCTGCAGGGTTCTAGAATGTTAGAACTTGTCCAAAAAAAACAAGCAAAGCAACTTCACCAATAGATCAACCTACATGACTTGCTGTGATCATTACTCCACAGGCTGCTTTGAAATAATCAACACCAAAAGGAACTAAAGGAGTGGGAACCAACTCATCGTAGTAAAAAACTCTGAATTTTTTAAATAAAAAGGAACATGCAGTAAGTTGTGCAAATCTCTGAGAATTGTGTCTATGGTCATATCCAATAACGACACCTTTTTTCTGCGCATCAGCTACATTTGCCACAAGATAAGCAGCGAGTCCCTGGAAGTTAGCAATGTGCAAAACAAAACCATTGGTGGTTATAAACCTTGGTGGTTAAAACCATCCGGAGACTCATTTTTAACCCACTTGTGAAGCTTGTATCACCGTCAAATCGTTCATTCGACTGAAGCCGGCTTCCATTTTTGCTCTAAGACCAGCGGTACCAAATGTGATGCCTGTATGGTATATTCTGAAAGTTAGCTGATTGAATAGTGTCAAAATCTCCATCCAGGATGACCTGAATTTGGCATTTTTTTCATTTTTTTCATTTTTTTGTCTCAATTCAAACGGTTCACAACCGCAGTGGTACATACGGTTTCTCAGCCTTTTTTCAAGCTCTTCAATTTTGTTCTCCTGCAATAGGTTTTCGATTTCCCTTCGAGTGTCCACATTCTGATGGTTAGTAAGGAATCCTACGGGAACCAGACATAATGTATGTACATATAATAGGAATCCTGTGGAACCATAAAAATAAATTATGAATCCTACGGTAACCTAAAATAAAAGTAGAAATAAAAGTACTCCCATGGAAACCAAACATGATATATGTATATATAAAGGAGTCCAACGGAAACACAAAATAAAAGTAAAATAAAAAGGAATCCAACGGAAACACAAAATAAAAGTAAAATTAAAAGGAATCCAATGGAAACACAAAATAAAAGTAAAAATAAAAAGGAATCCCTTGGAGACCGAAAAGTAAAAAAAGGAAAAAAAAAAAGAAAAAATCAAAAATCAAAAATCAAAAACCAACATAAGTAAATAATACCATTGAGTAAATTCAAAAAAGCCAACATTGAAAAAAAACATTAAATGCAAAAAAAAAGAACATTAAATGCAAAAAAAATAACAATAAAAAATAACAATAAAAAATAAAAAATAAAAATAAGAAATAAATATACCAAAGACAGTAAAGAAAAAATAAAAAGTAAAAACAAAACATAACAAACCCAACTAACCTGATCCAAACTGAGCCATTCCTCGGCGAGGTCTTCGATCGGTGTCGATTCCCTGGCGAAGTCCATATTATACTTATTTACTGTTTACTATACTGTAATTATGACTATTTTTGCCACTGTAGTAAATGCAAACAAATACAAATAATACAATAATACAATAATACAAATAAATAAATTTCTTCTTCGTTTATATAGTCTAAATCAATTGTTGGTACGCAACAAAATTACATAAAATTTACAAAACTACAAAAACTACAGAAACTACAGAAATAATCACCAAAAATAGATGAAAAAATACAAAAAAAAAGAAAAAAAACGCTATTTATACTTTATCTACTTCCAATGGATATTTGCTATTATTCTCTCCTTCTGACATCACAGAAATAAAATATTAACCGTTTCTATTTATTACTATAATCCTTAATAAATACTAAATAGTTTAATTAATTTTAATTAATCACAGCTCTCCACATATCAATTGGGTGCTGTCATTTCCTATTTGGGTAACGTGTTGCCATGGTGGATCCCGTTATTACTATAGTGGGTACAGTAGACGATAACCGTTGAGTACAATAACCACAGTGGCGTTGCCACTGTGGTCACAACGTGATTATCACTATGGCAACCATGTCCATGCTCCCATTCACCAATAAACCTTTTAGTCAAAATTGCGATGAAAATTTAATTAAAATAAAAAAAAATTTAATTAAAATAGAGAAAATTTAATTAAAATGAAAAAAATTAAAATTTTTTTAATTAATATCAATTTATTGCGATTGGTGATTTTTGAAAAAAAACGTTGAAATGTAAATCTTTACCTATTTCATTTTTTGTATCTACATTGTCTATCTTGTTTGTGTTTATCCAACATGGACATCTTTGTATCCTCCAATGACTGCTCTTGTGTTCTTGAGTATAAAATATACTTTTTGCCCGAATACGCCTCGGTCGATAGATTCAAGGCTACTATTCCAAACACCCCCATAGCGACACTTGAACAAGTTATTTCCTTTTCTACAGATAATATTGTAAAAAAATATCTTTCCGACTATATATGGACCAAAGATGAGTTTAATTTACAATTAACTTTGACTTCAAAAGCTTCTAATACCGACTTGTCTACTCAAAAGTGGAACAAATTTGTGCACACATTGAGTGACATAACTCATTTATCTGGCTGCATGGATTGTGCAGATAATACTTCTGATGAATGGGTCGGTGTTTATATTTTAAGAGAAATTAGTAAAAAATTCCCAAATGCTTGCATACAGGTTGCAGACAAAGAAGATGGTGAAATATTACTGATTCAAGGTGCAAAGGAAATTCCAATTGATTCTTGTAATGATAAAAAGGATTTTATAACCCCTGACATAGCAACTAATAGAGTATGGATTATTAATGGAAATGTATTAATTATTCCTACAACATTTCATAGTGAAAGATCTCTTACTGTCGAAGAGGCACTTGATTATTTGTGTGAAAGTAATGTGAGAGGATTTCCAGTGAGAAGTTTACAAAAGAATAATGTTGCACAAGATAAAAATATTATAAATAATAATAACATGCAATTCCCATATTCACTTGAAACAATAAGCAAAAATTTTCAATTAAAAGTATTTGAAAAAATAAAAAACTTCCCTGAAGAAATTAAAACAAATTTATTACACAAATGTAAAGTACTATTACCACGAATTATAAGTTCAATGCTTTTACCCCAATTGAATGATAAGAAACAGTTTGTAATACTAGCTACAGAAGCGTTTTTTGAATATGAAGAGAATCATATCAACAAGCAGGGAAGTAACAATAATTATAACACACAACTTGATTTGAAAAAAGGTTTAAATTCTCATTTATCAATTGATAAACAAAATGATTTGGTAGAAATAGTGTTGATTTTCCCTAAATGTGTGTTTGCTAAATTGGTAGACCCTGAAGATATTGAATTAAGGGATTGGAGCAATTTGGAAAAGAATTTAGGAGAAAAAATCACATTAGGACTGTTGTATATATTATATAAATATTCAAATGGTTCTACAAATGATAAACACACTGAAAAATTTTACAATTGTAGTAAAATAATATCTAAAACATTAAATGAGAACTTATTAATATCAGATGACTATATTAAAAGCTTGGATAATACAACTGATTCCATAAAATGGTTACAAGATGATCTTGTATCGTTTGACGATTTGTTTGAAAACCAGCCAGAAGGGAAGTCTAAACAAGCACAGAATAATTTATTTAATGTAATAAATGAAATCAAAGACTCGATTACGGATGATATGTTTGATGAAGATGATGATGAAGAGGATAGTGGGCATGAAAAGTTTACCAAAGAGATGGGTGAAAAATCTACTAAAGATACGGGTGAAAAATCTACTAAAGATACAGGTGAAAACATGGAAAAACAGTTCAAGTCACTACTCAAAGGGGACAACTGGGATGATGTACAGGATATAAACATGAGCGATGAACTGGAATACGACGAGGAGGAGTTTTTGGATTATTTTATTAAGGAGGCACTTAAGCTCAGGCCGGACGATATCGACTCTTATAGGGGAGGGATTTTAGAGAAGAGGGCAAGTAAAGGTAACAAAGATAAAAAGGAGGAAAAAGAAGACAAAGCAGGGAAGGAAAAAGAAGACAAAGCAGGGAAGGAAAAAGAAAAAGAAGAAAAAGCAGAAAAAGAAAAAGAAAAAGAAGAAAAAGCAGAAAAAGAAAAAGAAAAAGAAGAAAAAGCAGAAAAAAAAGATGCAAGTAATAAAATAAAAATACTAGAAAAGGAAACCTCAAAAAAAAATTTATTGGAATCCACTAAGAAAGAAAAAAAAGTTACATTCTACGAAAATAAGGTCACAAATGCTACTGCTACAACTAGTAAAAAGACTACAGGCATAGAAAACTTATCCGACTCACAACTGGATGCGCAGCTTGCACAGGAGATCAGAAACAGTGGCTTGTTTTCTAATATGGCATCTGAGGAAAGCGACTCGGTTTTGGTCTCACGCTTTTTAAACAATCTGTTGGAGTCAAAAGAGTCTTTTGAGGGCATACTAAAGCAGCTCGGGGTGGACTCCCCTGATGCGTTGCCGGGGTTGTTTGGCTAATAGTATTGTCTTGTTGTCTTTAACAGATATTTACTACGTATTTATTTATTTATTATTACTTATTTATTTATCTATTATTACTTATTTACATCTAATTCAGTTATTAACTTCTATACAATGAAGAAAAACAAAACAAAAATCATAAAGCAGGAATCCCATAGGAAACGCAAAATAAAATAAAATCTCGGAGAATCAAAACCGGAATCCTACTGAAATTCTCGATACCGCACAACAACACGTAATAAACACGTATTGATTACTCATAATATGAATTTCTTACGTAATACACTATCTCGTAAATCCTAACTACGTATACTGCACACACACACATACTACAAAAAAGTATACATAAACAAAACAAACAAAAATCAATGTGCTTATAAACTTCAATTACTATGTAGAATAGAAATTATGTCAATAATTTCTATTCTATTATGCTATAACGTTGTATACAAACAACACCAGGCATGCCCTATGGACATGTCTGGTGTTTTTTTTTTTTTTTTTTTTTTTGGTTTGTAGCGTGCTTT
>JAJMCZ010000071.1:0-15000 GCA_030573245.1 Ascobotryozyma americana | reverse complement strand
TTTTCTCCATCCCAACCCACTAGTGATTCCAGTATGAGTCCCAACATTAAAACACTGCCCTTTTCAGGAATGCCCAGCCTTGGAAGACCAAGAAGTCAGAATTCTTTTCAGGCTTTTTACCAACAGCAACAAGATTCATCTAAGCAACCAAATGTTTCCTCTCCACACAGTCAACCACTACAACAACCATCTTCTGGAAACATTTCTCAAAACCAATTCCCCGCTCAAAATACTGCTCCTCGCAAAACTCCCGGTCCTCGATATAATACACAGCAACAAGCTTTTATACTTCAGCAAGTTCAATTCGCTGCATCCAAAGGTCAAATACCTATGGATGAAAAGGGTAATTTAATACCCACTCAGGATATAATACAATCTATAATTCAACGTAATAGTGCACGAATTAATGCTCTCCGCACTATAAATCCACTAGTTCCGAATCAAAATCAGATTCCACAATCCCAGCCAAATAACCCTTATGAATCTGGGAACAAAAATTTACCCCTTAACTCTCCACAATTACAAAAGGGAGGAGTAAATACACCTCCTCCTTTTGTTAATCAGCAGCAACCACAGACTAATTCATCAACAAACTTAAATCCTAATTTGAACAATGACTCCCCTAATTTGCGGAATCCTTTTTTATCTTCCCAAGGCATAAATTCACAAGGTGTAAATTCACCATTGAATACGCAACCAACTTGGTTATCCAGCCAAGTGCAACAAGCACGACAAGCACAACAAGCACAGGCTCAACAACAAGCACAGGCTCAACAACAAGCACAAGCTCAATTGAATGCACAAAACCAAGTCCTTCCACAACTGATTAAACAACAGCCTCATACACCGCAAATGTCGCCTCCTTCTCAACTCATTAATTCTCCTGCTTCTTCAGCTCGCGAATCTCCTCATTTATCTTCTCTTTCATCAAATATTCCTCCGCAACAACTTCCCAATGGGAATAATCATAATTTTAGTTTAAATTCACAACCTTCTCCTGCTCAAATCTCTATGCAAGAAGTAAACCCTCTATCCATTCCACCGCCTTCGCGACCACAATCACAGCAACAGAATTTGCAACAAAATTTGCAACAATTACCTCCTGGAGTTCCGGGAAATGTTGCCTTGCAACGTCCACAACTTATTCGTACAGCTGGCCGCAAATCAAATCAGGCTGATGCATTTGCCCGATCTCTTACAGAATTTATGGAAAAACGCGGAACTCCAATTGTTAGTATCCCCGTTGCTTGTGGTAGTACTATTAATTTAATTGCATTATATTCTTTAGTCATGGGTTTGGGTGGCTCGCAATTCGTCACTCGTGCAGAATTGTGGCCTCATGTAGCATCTAAATTAGAGTATGACATTAATGTTTATCCCTCTGCACCTCTAGAATTAAAAGAAGCATACACAGCTTTTTTAGCCCCTTATGAAGCCACTTGGATTTCCGCTCCTCAAAATCAAATGCAAGTTCGTGAACTCCAGCGACGTGCCTTAGGTTTTTCTGCTAAGATTCATTCTGATAAATTAATACTAAATCCTACAAGTCAGCAATCCACTGATTCAAAAGATACCAGCGTTTCACCAACTCAAAAATTAATGAACGCTCCTGATAATTCTTCATTGCCTTCTACTACTTCTATGCCATCTGACCCATCTATTCCCTCTGCACCTTCAAATTTTTCACATACTGCGTTTCCACCTAACACAATGATTACGAATCCCCCCTTGGGTATTCAACAACATCCTCAAAAATTATCACTTGTGCAAGCTATACAATCTCAAGCTGCGCAACACCAACAACAACAACAGCAGCAGGCAACTGCTCTTCATCAGGATGCATCTTTAAAAAAAGAACAATCGGCCCAAATGAAACCTTTATCAGCCGGTAATGAAAATGCTTCTCAATTTCCTGCAAGACGCGGTAGAGGTAGAGCAAGAGCTCCACCGGTTGCATTGCCAAAGGCAAATAAAGTACCTGTTAGTTCAGGAGGGATGTTTGCAAACACAAATGTTGCACTTAATTCCTTATCTTCATCTTTAAAAACAGTTGCTCCTACTACTGGAGTTAGTTTTGTTGCAGGGGTTCCAGTTCCAAATAGTAAAGCTAAACTTTCTAATGCAATAATGACATCTTCAAGCTCATTAGCTAATTTTAATCATACATCTAATCAATTAGCACTAACACAACCTACAGATGGTTCTGCTAGTGATGCTTCTGTTTTACAGTCACATTCTTCTAGAGGTTCTCCCGGGTCTTATGAACCAGAAGATCAAGGAGGAAATTCTGATATAAAGAATTTCGATTCTCATCCAGGAGTTTTATCTTCTCAAAATGTAAGCATTCCTCCTGGAAGCCCTTTTTTATCGAATCATGAAAAAAAAACTCACATTTTACAATCGCAGACGGTTCCATCATCAGTTGCAAAACAAATGTATTCACAAGTTAAATTAAACTCTGATAGTGAAATAGAGAATGCGAATTTAGCAACTGATTCTAGTTTATCACCAGAAGTTAGTTATGTTCCAAAAAAGTCCTTGGAAACCTTATATGGTGGATATGATCCTATTTCGCTACGTGCAGTTGGTGCAGAATCTGAAGTTCTTTTCCCTCGGTTTCCTTTGTTAACGGAATTGGGTGCAATTAATATTCATGCTCTTAATATGTCTTTAAAATCAAGAATCCCAGGTGAAGTTCGAGAAGCTATTAATTCATTACTTCCCTTATCAGCTGAACCATCTCTTTTGCTTGCTATTGAAGATTGTGGAGATCTTTTAGATAATTTAATTTCTTTTGCTAATCAGGAACTCGATTTTCTTTTAGAGAATTATTATCATGATAAAGACGAATTTCTTTCTGCTCCCTCAACAGATTCATCTCCTGATTCTAATATTGTGGGTTTAACTTCCCCCACTGGGGTTCCATTTTATCCCAACACTTGTAAAAGTTCAAAAGAATATGAGTGTGAAGATTTTAGTTTAAATCAATCGGATATATTACCACAATCGAATTCTTCAATTGAAAAGGATCGTAATAATGATGAGAATGAAGCTAATGTTTCTTTTGATGAAAGGATTAGAAATCGTATTGAAGCATATCACAATGGAGAAAAACCAGTTTATTTATTATCTTATGAAGATATGACTGATGAATGTAAACGAGAATTAGATGGATTAATTAATTTTTATAAAGTTGGTTCCTTGGAATGGACACTTGAAAAATCAGCAACTCGTCTTTTATCAATTACAACAATTTTAAGGAATTTTTCATTTTTACCTGTTAATTCAGAATATATGACTAAAAATAATTCTTTAATTGATTTTTTGTTTAGATTATTAAAAGAAATTTTTTATCAATGGAATTTTTATGGACCTGGTTCTGATTCAGGTATAGCGGAAGAAGGACAATATGAAGATGAGAGATATAATCCACTACTTGGAACGATTCATAATACACTTGATGTTTTAAAGGATTCAATAGTTTTATTATCAAATATTGCACATAATATAATTTTAAGGGATGATGATGATGCTCGTATTGCAATTTCTTTAATATTAATGTTTGCACCTCGTCAAGATCCTTATTCGACACGGGCTGTTTCCTTAGATGATGAAAAGAGAAATAAATATAATGATATACCTGGGAATGAGGATTATATTCCTAGATTTAATGGAATTTCCTCTGGACTTTTTTTTGTTCCTTATGTTCCTCATTTACATCGATATCTTCCAGCAGCTGTTGATGTTCTAGCTAAATTACTTGCTCGGGATCCACCTAATCAAACTTTAATGAAGGCTGTATTTACAGATCCTCGATATCTTCCAGAGATTTCTCATCTTCCTGAGTATGATTACTATCCAGATTATTATTTATTAACAAGAGCATTTGGAATGGTTATATCTACTTTACCTCGAAATGATATTGGTGTTATTCCACGTACTTTTGAAGTTCGACGACCAATATTAGAGCAAAGTTTATTAGCAGCTGAACTTTTAGCTAATATGTTACCTGGTCCATCTTTGGATAAGGCTAAAAATCATCAATCTTATGATTTATTTAATTCTAATAGTAATAATACAAACAATATTACTACTGATGAATATGGTAATAAGAATAATATTATTAATGAACAAGTTTCTTTAGAAGATGAAAATATGAAATCTAATGAGAGATTAAATAATGAAACTTTAAATAAAGATTCGTCAATTTTAAGAATGAATAATGAAGATAAAGTAACTTTTAATGATAATTTGTCTGGAAGTAATGGTAGTGGGGAAAATAATTATAGTTTATCAGAACTTTCTATGAAACATAAAAACTATGGAATGCGTGTTGCACAACAATGGCTTGAAGCACGTGATGGATTTGGGCCATGTGTTTTAAGAGTTGCACTTTCACTTGGTGCAATTATGATTCAACCATCTATACATAATCCAAATCCATATGAGGATGATATTGATAAGAATCCATTTTGTAGATTAACTCGAAAAGGTATGAGTATATTAAGGATTTTATGTTCCAAGGCAATTGCTGGAGGACTTTGTCCTCGAGATAATTTTTTATTTTCTAATGGTTTACATGTTAAAGGTGGGCAAAATCTGAGGATCAGTGATACTAATACGGAGAATGATGATAAGAATGATAAGAATGATAATGATATAATTGAAAGTGTGGGTGATGAAGTATTTAATGATGGGAAACAAAAAGATGAAACCAATAATCTTTCTGGTAAAGAAATGGATGATAAGAAGAATGAAAAGGATGATAAGGATGATAAGGACGACAAGGATGATAAGGATTATAAGGATGATAAGGATGATAAGGATGATAAAAATGATGATGAAAAAGAAGAATCAAGTAGTTCATCTAAAACTATAGATATTGATAAAAAAGATGAATGTTTACAAAAAGATAATAAAGGTGAAACAAAACAATGTGATAACAATAGCAATGATAACTCTAGAGAATTATCATTACTTGTTGGATTATTACCCTCTGGTATGCTTCCTAAAGATGATGCTATGCTTGGAGCCTTGTTGGCGATTCAAATGGATCCAGTTGTTGTACAGCAACTTTGTGATTTACTGGAAGATATTTGGGAAGTTTAATGATATATATATCCTTCATGACAATATAAATAATAACTGATTATGATTACATTATGTATAAAGAATAAAAATAAATATAAACTATTAACAAACAAATACAACTATTAACAAACAAATACAAACTATTAACAAATACATACAAAATTTATTGAAATATATACATTTAAAACACAAGACGATATCAAAACTTTGTTGCAAGTAGTTGTTTAACATCGTGAACATGGTCACCTTTTATTTTAATCTGTGAAGTAATTTCATTTATCGATATTAGTTCAGGTTTTATTTTTAAAGCAGTAGAAATATCATTTTTTAAAGCATTTGAATCCCCCCAAATTTTTCTAACAATTGTCCATATTTGTGATCCTTGATGTTTAATATCTTTGTATACAGGTAATTCTTTTGAATTTGTTCGTGAGACGAAATATTTTCCTGAGACTGTAGCTGGAACAAGTCGAATTTTCTGTGTAGCTTTTAACGGGTCGAGTTTAGGCATTATGTTGTGTGGATTTGTAAATAGTTATTATATCTGTTTAGAGAACTAAAATAAATAAATCTTGGAGAAGTAAAATAAACCTAAAGGACTTATAAATTTTGTATAAGTTGCTATGGTGATTTGGCTTTTTTGTATTTTTTACCTAGGTTTATATGATTTCTGAGCAAACTTTGATATTTTTAAATGGATTTTATTAATGAATATGGTGTTTAGTGTTTTAAAAAGGCGTTTATTTTGCAATTCTATATTTATTCTATTAGTGGTTATTTTTATTGTATTTTGTTAGCTTTCTTTTGTTTGTTTTGTTATTCTTTTACCCTTATCTAGCTTAACGAATGTATCGATATTCTGCTAATAACTGTTTATATGAAATATACTTTTTACAATACAATTAAAAATGTTTTATACAATATATTTATACGTTAACATATTATATGCATATTTTACACTGTTATACAAGTAGATTTTCAATAGTTTACAAATACACAAAAATATACAGTAGATATACTAAAAGGGGAACACACGTTTAAAAATAATTGTACAAAAAGATACAAAAAAATATTCAAAAAATACAGCTAAAAAAGAGGAATTTAACGCATTAATTTATTTCCACCTTGATACTGTAAATGGATTTTATTTCTCAAGAATATTTACAAAAAAAGGTCAACCTGGTGAAGATTTTTATATTTTTAGTGGCAGTAAACCAACATTTAGCAATCACCATGACAACAACGATAGAAACGCAAATTTTTAAACGCTTCTGAGACTAAAATTCTTGATTTTTTTTTAAAATTGACCATCAAAAATTGGGTAAAAGTGGTAAATTTGAATAAATTTAAAGAATTATTAAGGAAGGGGAACAAATTAATAAATAAAAAATTATTACTTTATATAGATTCGACATGACGGACAAAACTTATCTGGACAACATGGTTGAAAAACTACTTCCCCAGCTTGATAAGCACATGATTTTACAAATTTTGACATTTTTAGAACAAAAAGGAGAATTTTCTACTAAAGACATCTTGGAAGCGCAATATGAAATTGCTAAAGACACTTATATGGTCGATTTGACAATTAGTTTATGGGAAAAATTACACGGGAAAGATATAAAAGTACCGAAAGAAATCAACGATAAAAGGAAAATGATTAGTGAAAAAGAAGAAGAGTTGAAAAAAAAATGTAAACTTGATGTTTTAACAAATCCCGATGTTAGTGGATCAATGAGACAAGATAAAATTCAAAATATTCTATTTTTAAAGGAAAATTATGAATTTACAGATGAAGCCTTTGATGCATTATTCGAATATGGGAAATTTCAATACAATTGTGGTCGTTATTTATCAGCAGCAGATTTGTTGTATCATTATCGTATACTTTCTACAGATTCTAAAAAGAATTTACTGGCAACTTGGGGTAAATATTCAGCAGAAATTTTATCTAAACAATGGTCTGAAGCAATAGTAGAACTTGGGATGTTGAAAGAAATGATTGATTCTGGTATTCATTATAATGATCCAGTTTCACAATTAAATGCCCGTAAATGGTTATTACATTGGTCATTATTTTTCTTTTTCAACGGGAATGAAGGTCATGAAACACTTGTGAATTTATTTTTTACAAAGGAATATATCAATACAATTCAAAATGCATGTCCTTGGTTATTAAGATATCTTTGTGGGGCAGTTATTACATCAAGAGCGGGATTATTTGTAAATAATAATAATAATAATAATTCCAAGTTAAAAAATAGTATTTTAGCTTTATCAAATTATCAAAAACTTATAAAGGATTTAACAAAAGCAGTTAAAATTGAAGGATATGAATATAATGATGCAATTACAGAATTTATTTCAGCATTATATATTGATTTTAACTTTGACAATGCTCAAGAGAAACTTGCAAATGTTGGGAGTCTTTTAAAGAATGATTTTTTCTTACATACATCTGAAAAAGAATTTATGGAATCGGCGAGACATATGATGTCAGAATTGTATTGTAGAATTCACCAAAAGATTGATTTAACTGATTTATCAAAACAGTTGGGATTAAGTCATGATGAGGGAGAACAATGGATTGCAAATTTAATTAGAGATTCAAGGTCTTTGGATGCTAAGATTGATTATTCGGATAATTCAGTGGTTATGAATCATCCGGTAGCGAGTGTTTATCAGCAGATTATTGAGCGTACAAAGGGGTTGTCGTTTAAGTCTACTCAGATTTTGTCGCATGCACTAAAAGAAAATGAATAGAAGGGCAGATAATATACAAAGTATTCCTAGTTATTACATAGTTATATACATTTCTAATACACCCACACCTACATTCTTACTTCATTCTTGCTTCATTCTTACTACATTTACTACATTCTTACTACATATTATACAGTACACTACATACTAGTATGCAAGTGAATTGATGAATTTTATTGAAGGAATTACACTGGGAAAAAGAACATAAGATGCCATACCAAATTATGCTGTACTATGTGTACATAGTATAAGACATCGTAATACATAGTAATACGTCATATAATATATTGTAGCTATAAATCTGCATGACGTACGGAGTTGCCATAGAGATGCTGATAATGTATAGGCTGCACATTGTCATTATAACTAATATACATTATTACATAATGTATATTGTATAATGTATAGTAAATGATATATTATTTGATATAATTGTGTATAATAAAGTAGATTATATATTATTTGATATAATTGTGTATATTAAAGTAGATAATAAGACTATAATACTATTGCATAGTATTATAGTATAGTATAATATGGTTTAAGAACATTCTAAGTAAACTATGTTCTTATATTATTATGCACGTCACCATAGAAACACCCTTGGGAGAGTGTGATTTTGAGTAAATTTGAGTAAATTGAGCCATTTAGAGACTTATTTAGAATGATTTAAAGAGTGTTTATATAGAAAGAGCCAATGAGAGTTTGTTTGCAGTGGTAAACAGACAAAGGCTGCTTATGTATTGGTATTTTTATTTTATGCTATTCATTCCGTCATAGGTTTCGTCATAGTGAACGGTTGCAACTTGGGACTTTTATAGTCGGAGTAGATGCATAGTAACCAAATGTGAATAAGAATAAAATAAAAATACTGAACATGTAGATAATAGATGATAAATAATGTACTTGGTAAATAATACATAGTATGATAAACATGTGGGAAATTTAACATTAATTAGTAGAAATAGAAAGTGTTTATAGTGTTTATATTTTATTTTACATTAACATGGTTTTTTATGGCTTTTTTGGCTTTTACATGGCTTGATTCTTTGTCATTGAAATCGAATAGTTGTTGAATTCTTACACTTTTACACTTTTAACCCAATTATTCTGGATAATATTAGCCCTCAATGGTTACTGCTGCTGCTGGCACTTTTTTGGCAAGAGTAACTTTTAATAGTGTTCATTATAGACTTGATTTTAGTTAAAATATAAATTATAAATTATAAAATATAAATTATAAATGTTAAATACATAAATTTGAAGTTTATTTAATTCATGAAAATACATAAAAATCATATAAATTATATAAAATCTAAATCATATAAATCATATAAAATGATAAAATATAAAGAATATAAAATATAATTAAATACATATAAATTATATAAAAGATAAAATAAATAAAATAACAATAACATATAAAATAGATAAAATATAAAACATAAAACACAAAAATATTTAAATTTTAAATAAATTTAAAATTTATATAAAATATAAAATACAGAAATAGATAAATAAATAAAATTCATACAAAGTAAAATATAAAAGATTTAAATTTTAAATCATAAATATAAAATGCATAAATTATAACATAAAATACATAAAATAGATAGATAAATAAATAAACTCATACAAAGTAAATAAAGATATTTAAATTTATAAGTCATATAAATTATATTTTATATAAAATAAATCAAAAACATCAAAGAAGATTTAAATCCATGTAAACTCATATAAATTATATAAAATATTTAAATGTTAAATCATAAATATAAAATACATAAATTATAAACATATAAAAACAGAAAATAAATAAATAAATAAATAAATAAATAAATAAATAAATAAATAAATAAATAAATAAATAAATAAATAAATAAATAAATAAATAAATAAATAAATAAATAAATAAATAAATAAATAAATAAATAAATAAATAATAAATAAATAAATAAATAAATAAACTCATACAAAGTAAATAAAGATATTTAATGTTAAATCATATAAATTATAAAAATATACATAAATTCATACAAGTACAAAATAGATAAAATACATAATATTTAAATTGAAATCATATAAAATACATTTATTCAAAATCGTAAACAATATACTATTATTAATTATTTTATTTAATTTAGTACCATTATTAATTATTTATTTAATTTAGTACCATTATTAATTATTTATTTAATTTAGTACCATTATTAATTATTTATTTAATTTAGTACCATTATTAATTATTTTATTTAATTTAGTACCATTATTACATCCAGTGTTATTTAGCTAGAGAAGTGCATTTTATTTGGCTATTTAACATTTACGCATTATAACATTATTTCTCAGCAGTAATTTCGTTAATTACGTTATTGAATTATTTCTATAGGTAATTAGATAATAAGCATTATTTAAGTTATTTTATTATTTGCTATTACAATTAATAAATATTTTTCTATTGATATTTATTTGGTTTATTATTTATTTATTTATTATTTATTTATTTATTATTTATTTATTTATTATTTATTTATTTATTATTTATTTATTTATTATTTATTTGATTTATTTTCGCATTTTGCTCAACTCTTTAATTTGTATTCTTCTAAGGAGAGTTTTTTATTAGTGTTTTTATTTATTTATTTTATAGATTTATTTATTTATATTATAGGTTTATTTATATTATATTGATTATTTTATTTATTTTATAGATTTATTTATATTATATTGATTATTTTATTTATTTTATAGATTTATTTATATTATATTGATTATTTTATTTATTTTATAGATTTATTTATATTATATTGATTTATTTATTATTTATTTATTTATATTATATCCATTTATGTAGATTTATTTATTATTTATTATTAGTATTCGCATTTCTTTATAATATTACATTGCATTAATTGGGACTTTTACTTGGTTGGTTATTTATTTTTGTTTTTATTATTTGGTTCTACAGGGAGTGAAAACCAAAATAAAAACAAAAATAAAAACAAAATAAAAACAAAATAAAAACAAAAAAAAAAATAAAAACAAAATAATCATAAAAACAAAATAAAACAAAACAAAATAAAATAAAATTATTGTTATTATTTATTATTTAAAAATTAAATGGTACTTTTCAAGTAATTCATTACAAAGATTTACAGAGAAATTAAAATAAATTATTTATTTATTTAAAATAATTTATTATTATTTATACAAATAAATTATTTATATCGCTATTTACCTACAAAATAATTATTTAACAATTATTCGAATTAGTTCATAAATCAAATAATTACTCAAATTATCAAATCATAACCTCGCCTTCTTGCTACCTACGATGAGAATCTCGGACACAGTTATCGCCGGTGTTTTGACCACTGTATCAGCCGCCAGTTTTGGCAATGCCCACACAAAAACCGACCTAAATCTACAATCCGACTTAAATCTACAATCCGGGCCGAATCTACCTTTTAGCATCAACGGTGATCCCATCTCGGATTTGGTCGCAGACTTGGTCGCAGATTCACACAGCCACAATCTGAAATTTCAAACAACAAACAAACGTGTCCGTGTCCACTCTTTATCCACACACAGCACTCAAAATGACCGCCATGACGTCCGCTGCAATAAGGGACTTAAAGTGGAATCCATCGAGAAAAACATCCTGTTCTCCTATATAAACAGCCTTTTTCCTTCAACCAACCCGCTTCACCGTTCGTCTTCGGAAGATTTGTCCACAAAGCACAAAAACACACGCATGTCGATGTCTTCCAGTCTAACCGAGAAGTTTAAAAATCTATTCCGTCGCCACAACGGTATGGAGTCTGAAAACACTTCTACAGACGACTATTCAAAGCTTGTCACATCTACAGACTCATCTACAGACTCATCTACAAACTCATCTACAGACTCATCTACAGACTCATCTACAGACTCATCTACAAACTCATCTACAGATAAATCTGTAGATTCGTCTGTAGATTCGTCTCTAAATTCGTCTCTAAACTCATCTCTAAACTCATCTCTAAACTCATCAGAAGCCAACTCACACATGGACATGCCCTCCCACTCACACGCACATCTTCTCCCTGATTGTGTAAACGACCCGTCATTATGTGTCTACCACCCAACACACCCATCCGATGAAATACTCTCTCAAGCTCCCAACGAAGAAACTAAAACACTTTGGTCAACCTATGATGCCGCTTCCTACATATCCTGGCCTGAAAATCATTCTTCTTTATTAGCTCATTTCATATTTCTTATTCTAGCCTGGGTTTTCTTGTATCCAATTTCTGTTGCCTTAGATGCTGCTTCTTCCCCCTTTTATTATCCAATTTTATTCTCCTTTATTGTGGTACATCTCACTTCTTCTATAATTGCAATTGGATATTTTGAATCTACACCTGATCTTTATAAAGGTAATATTTATACACAAGCTATGAGTATTTCCACAATAATCTTATTATTCTATCTAACAATGGTTTCTACAAGAGGTGCTTGTCGTTTATTTGGTATAAAAAATCAATCTTCTTCTTCCAATCTTCCTAAATGGAAAAGATCTCTTGGTTATCTACATGCCCCTAATCGTGAATCATATCCTCTTCATCCTCTATCTGGCTCATCTCCTCAAGAGGCCGCCGCTGCCGCTGCCGCTGCTGCTGCTGCTGCTGCAATGCAAAGTTCTCATTCAACTTCTTTAGATTCTGGTCATGGTGCCTTTTCTCCCACAACAACAACAACACCAACACCAAATTATACTGACATTCCTTCAAATAATAATGATGATGTATATATTTCACCTTCTAATACTACATCTGGTGCCGATAACTTGTCGGATGATTTCGATTTCGAATCCGATTCTTATCGTCCAATACCTTTTGAATATCGTTTATGGAATAAACTTGAATCTCGTCTATCTCCTTTTATTGAAGATAAGACAAAACTTCCTTACAGGATTATTTATTCTTTTGCTAAAACTTCCCAATTTTGGTCTTCAATGCTTACCCGTCCTTTACTTCTTTTAGGGTTTTTCCAAATATCTACTGCATTTGCAGTATTTTACGGTATGGGTAAAGGCCCCGGTATTTTTAATTTATTAGCTCATTTTATTAAAGGTGCTGTCTTTTTCACTTATGGAATCTTTTCTCTTTGTAAAACTTTAGGTTGCTTTGCAGATTTAGGTTGGTCTTGGAATATTAAACCACCTGCACATCCTGGTTCTTGGGCTTCTCGTATTCCAAATATTGAAATGATTGAATCTTCACTTATTTTCACTTATGGAATCTCAAATGTATTTTTAGAACATTTAGGAAATACTGATGGTGTATGGTCTCATAAGGATTTACAACATGTTTCAATTGCTTTTATGTATATTGGTGGTGGTCTTTGTGGTATTCTTTACGAGTCTCGTTCTACTCGAAAGATGCTTAATATGGCTCTTTATTCAAATGGAATTGGAAGTAATACTGCTTCAACTGTAAATTCTCCTCCTGTTCAATATGCCTATTCTTTTAATCCTTTCCCTTTGTTTATTGTATTTTGGACTGGAATCCTTATGTCAATGCATGCTCAACCTACTTTATTATCATCTTCTATTCATATGCAATGGGGTTATATGTTTTCAATTGGTTCCATTTTCCGTTTATTAACCTATGTAACCCTTTACATATCACCTCCAACTTCATATCTCCCTTCCCGTCCAATTACTGAAGTTGTAGCAAGTTTCACTGTTATTTGTGGTGGTCTTGTATTTATGCTTTCAAATACTGAAACTGTAAATGGAATGCTTCGTTCTGGTCTTGATGCTATGTTTACTTTAAATGTAACTGTGGGAATTTCTGCTTTAATAATAGCATGGGTTATGATTGTACTTACTATTAAAGGTTGGGCTTTTTCCAGGGCTAATTAAACCTAAACCTACTATATCAAGATTGAATAAAATGAAAAGATATATTAAAAAAAAAAAAAAAAAAAAAAAAAAAATTATTAATGAAGAGCTATTTAATTCTATAGATTGCATATTTCTCTTCTTTTTAATTTTATCAATGAAGAATAGGAACATTGTATTTATTATTATTATATCATTTGCTTTTATTTTGTTTAATTATTGCTATTTAAATCTTCTTTCATGTTTTATAATTATATTATAATCTGATCCGATTGCTTCTATTCTGATACCTTTTTATTTTCATTTTCATCTATAGAATTAATTCGTTTAATTTTTTATTTATTATTATTTATATTTATTTATATTTATTTATATTATTTATATTTATTTATATTATTTATATTATTTATATTATTTATATTTATCTATATTTACATTTATTATATTTAATATTTTGGTGCATTAATTTATTATCTATTTATTATTTATTGTTTTTTATTTATTATTTATTATTATTATTTATTTAAAAATGAGAATATCGTGTATTTATTATTATTTTTCTTTATTTTATTTATAATTTATTTGTTTTATATAATTTATTTTTATTTTATCTTCTTTTCTTGTATAAAGTGAAGCGCTTTGTACTCCAATAATTTAGAATTTTAATATGAAGATTTGTTTATTTTATCTACTATAAAAGTGTAAACAATACACAAATAATACATAAAATGGAGAAGAAAGTGATACAAATTTGGAAAAAATATACAAATTAAGACTGTATTATAGGGATTGTTTTTCTACTGGATAATTGTAAATAAAATATAAAAACAATAAAAACATACAAAACCCTATTGGAAAACTAAAAATAATACTAAGCAACCCAGGAAACCCATGGTAATCCCAAACAAATAAAACTACTCTAACAGATAATTTAGCTTAACTTGTATTTTACTTTATTTCATATAATTTGGCATAAAAAAAAAAAAAAAAAAAAAATCCAAAAGCAAGTTTTTGCTCTTATTTTTGATACGCTTTTTTTTATTTAATTCTATTATTTATTATATATTTTTTTATCTTTATCAGGATTCCAATAGGATTTTTAAATTTTATTTTTTTTCGTATTTCGTATTTCGTATTTTATGTTTAAATATACGTGTTTCCTATAGGAATCCTGTTCTTTTTTGTTTTTTAAAAAATTTCTTCTTTTAAAAAGTTTATTCTATTTTTAACTTAATTTTTTTTTTTATTTTTTTTTTTTT
>JAJMCZ010000070.1:0-61341 GCA_030573245.1 Ascobotryozyma americana | reverse complement strand
TTTTTGTTGTTTTTGAATACTTACTAATCACCCCTTAGTCCACTTACTTTTTAAAGTAAAAATCCAAATAGGAAATTAATATTCCTATTTAGATATTACGTTGCTATAATAACAGTACATTCCATTTCTCAATCTCTTGCCTTATTCGGACGGCGTTCCACTTCCCATAGCGTTCCGTTTCTGAGGTAGAGACGGTACTTATTAATTATTAATTATTATTTTTCTATTATTATTACAATTTATTATTTATTATTTCTATTAAATATTTAATTTACTATATTCTATTATTTATTTATTTAATTTATTATATTTTATTATTGTATTTTATTTTATTGTATTTTATTTTATTCTATTTTATATTTTTATGTATTCCAGATTAAATATATAAGATTTACAGTTTTGTATTTCCTGGGTTTCATGTTTTAGTTGTTGATTTCTAGAATTGTACGTATATAATTTTCAGCTTATTTAAATATGATTCTCAGGTTTTTAATACGTGTTTCTTATGTTACTATGACTTGTCCGAAAAAAGCAGTTTCTCGGTGAGTCCACTAGAATCTGTTACTAAGGAAATCGGATTTCACAAAAGTTCTAAAAAATCTGATTTTTTTTCTGAAATTTTCTGTTTTTTCACCACTGTGTGGTCAAAAGAAATCGTATTACTGCATATTTACTGACTTTACTTTTAGAAGTCATCTTTCTTATTAATGATAATATAAATGTAAAAGCTAATGTAATATTATCACTTAAATTTAAAACACATAATTAAGATAATTTATTATTGTGTTAATATATATTACTTTATAATTTATTTTTTTATTCTCATTAAAATATATTTATTGTATGTACAAATATGTAGTAATATAGTGTGACTACCTCAAAGGAAAAATAATCAATTTGAGAAAATAGCATAGAAAAATACGTAGTAATACTATTTCCCTCTATAAGTGCACTCTGTGCACTTATAGAGGTTTTCACTGTGGTTGGGTATAGTCGCGGCAACTAAAGTATGTAACCGAACAATAAACTGTTTCCGAATAACCGAATCTCAATAATGAAGGTCATCGAGTATAATCAAAATATTGTAAAATAAATACGTATGTGTAGTACATATGATATTATATATCCTAGTAAACCAATTTATGTTATTATTTACATTTAATATATTATCATCTTTCATTTATTACTTGTAGTTATCTAGTCTTAATAATACTTTTAAAAGCCAAAAAATTAAAAACAAAATACAAAAAAAAAAATAAATATTTCAAAATTTAAAAAACTTTCATACAAATAAGCAAAAAATAGAAAACTATTAGCAAAGTAAAACAGAAATAATCTATAATTATTTAAAAATAAACAATTTAGAATTTCTTTCCAAAGAGAATCAATTGGAGTTGATCGTAAAGAGAAATTACACCAGCGCCAGCAACACCACGGAGAATGTTTGCACCAGCACCCTTGAAGAAAGATTTAATACCTTCAGCAGCATAAACCTTTCTGAAGCAGTCAAGAGAACCCTTATATTTAACAGCTTGGCCAGATGTCATCATCATACGACGACGAACAGTGTCAAGAGGATAAGAAGCAATACCAGAAAGAGTAGTAACAACCCAACCTAAAGCGAAAGAAGCAGTGAATGAACCTTCAAGAGGACCAACAAGGATAACAGGTTTGATAGAATCATAAAGACCAAAGTAAAGACCACGATAAACAATGATACCAATAACTGAAGGACCGAATCCACGGTATAAACCAGCAAGACCGTCAGATGCTAAAGTTTTCTTGTAAACATCAACTAAACCGTTGAATTCTCGGGAACCACCTTTCTTTGCTGATTTAGCATCATTAGCAAGACGAGTACGAGCATAATCAAGAGAGTATACGAAAAGAAGTGATGAAGCACCGGCAGCACCACCAGATGCTAAATTACCGGCAAACCATTTCCAGTATCCTTCATCCTTTTTGAATCCAAACATTTTTTTGAATTTATCTTTGAAAGCAAAGTTAAGAGCTTGGGTAGGGAAATAACGGATAACATTAGCAGTGTTACCTCTCCATAATGATACAACACCTTCATCAGCAACAGTACGCTTCCAGGCATCAATAATACCATTATAAGGTCTATCTAAACGGCCTTGCTTGATCATTTCACCTTGGTTTTGGATCAAGAGCTTGACACGTTCAATAGGTGCTGCTGCAGTCTTTGAAACTGCAGCAGAAACACCACCCATTAAAAAGTCAATGAGGAAATTAGATTCTCCAGATTTCTTTGCCTCAGCCATTTTTATTTATTAATTGATTATAAGTACAAGTACGAAAGGAATGAAAAAAAAAAAAAATTTTAAACTAAAAAAGAAATATATAATAATTAAATTTAAATTTCAAACTTGTCTATATAAAATCCTTAAAAAAAAAAAAAAAAAAAAAAAAAAGCAGTCACTTTTTAGGGCGCCGAATATGTATAAAGGAAAAAAAGAAAAACAAAAAATAAACAAAAAAATAAACAAAAAATTAGTAAATCACATAATAAAAAAAAAAAAATTCATAAAAAATCTGCATGAAAAAAATTTTATCCCTTTTAAAACCGGGGCAACCCGGTAAATTCGGTAAATATATTATGTAACTTTTTATTAAGCCATATTGGCGAATAGTAAGACTTTTTTACTGTTCCCTGATAGGATATAACAGGGTGTTTCCATGGTTATTTTAGTTATTCTTTAATTTTAATGTTTATTAGTAGCTTCGGGAAAAAGGGTTTATTTTATAGCTTTTTTTCGGATTTACTCTTGCCGTGCGTGATTCATTAATGATTTGAATTTAGTTAACAATATTGGTTGCCATAATGAAATTTTTCCTAATTTTAACATCTGTTGCTATGGTTTGTTTTTAATTATTATATAAGATGAAGTTAATCCCCAATGTCTTTTGTTGCAAAGATCTTCTGTCAAAGCCAAGTTTTTATATAAAGAATACGAATCATTATTGAGGAGAAATTTATTCTTGTAGTTAGTTCTATTTTGGACTAGGAGATCTCTTTTTTTTTTTTTCCAAATATTGATATATAAATCATTTGTTTTGGCAGGATATACTTTTGTCGAAAGTTATGATACTTTCCTACTCAATTCAGATATTATTTAATTATTCCATCTTTTGAGATAATTTGTATTTATTGAAATAATTGGAGTTGCTATATAGTTTATTTTGTAGTTTTGTAGTTGATTGTATTCTTTCACATTACATACATAGCACAGGTGGTATGATTATTAAGGTTGGAGATTTGAAAAGTAAAAAAGCTCAAAATATCATTTCTTCGAAATTATATACTTGTTTTATTTTAATACATTATAATCTTTTTATATAAGACTATATTTTCTTTTGGCATCTTTTTGTTATATCATGATGTATTATTTTATACATGTATTCTCACTTTTTAGTTTATAGATAATAACTAAGCAGCAGATATTATGCAATAGTAAATTTAATAAATAATTATATTCAATATATTTGTTTAAAATAAGAAAATACAATGATATAGCTTCTAATTCTTATATAAATATTTATTTGAATAAAAGGATTACTTTTTACAATTTATAATTTAAATAATAGTCTGTCTTTTGTTTTACTTCATAATGGACTGTCAGTTAAGCGATTGCTTATTTTTTATTATTGAAAGCTGTTTATTATTTTAATGCAATGTAATCTGTATGTACTTTTAATCTCACATTGTTTTTTTTAATCTTAACTTATATATAGTTATTTCCTTTTCTTTTTATTCTTTCTCTCTTAACTATTTTTTTTTTTTTTTTTACACAGTTTATGAGTACTTAAAAAACTTATTTTAACTACTTTTTATTTCCAAAAAGTTTTAAAAGAAATAATATCCTTATAAGTTGTGAATCATATTCTTAGTTTTTCTGTATAAAATAAATAATAATAAAATTCTACAGAAGGAAAATATATTTTAATTCTTTAAATAGACAAATATATTTTTCAAAACCAATAAAAAATAATAATAAAAAAATGCTTTATTAAAACAAATATTCTTTTTCGATCTGGTTATGCAAAGTTTAGCATGTTAAAACAGATTATATATACAATAAACAGAAGCTTTTGCTTTTCAATAACGAAATCCTCTTTATGGTAATGAAAACAATTATACTTGTAGAACTAAATTACATAGATATTGATCGTATTTAAAGTAGATATAACCAATCATCATATCCAAATGTATTATCGAGTAATACGATAGATATTACACGATAACGTTGCCATGGTGTACCACAATTGTTCTAAAAATTGGGTTATAGTTGAGTAAATGTATTAGATTAATATACAGAATTATATTGTTTAAACAAAATGCTTTTTAAAATACAATAACAATATAGTAAAGACAATTAAATCTGACCGTCCATCTTTTTTTTATAAAATTTAATGTTTTCTTCTCTTCTTATTCTTCGGCTTATTATCAGTAGTTTGAGGCGTAGAGTGTTCTAAATATTTTTTATTATCAACCTCTGTTTTATTATCAGAATATTCTCCTGTATTTTGTATATTTACTCCATACTTTTTCAATAAGTCCTCTTCTTTTGGGGGGTTTTCGTAACCAAAAACTGCTTTCCTCCATTCCCGTAATCTTTTCTTTTTAGCAAACCGCTTCTTATCTTTATGCTTCTTGTCTTCTGGTCTAAAAGGTGCCAGTTTACGTAAACCCAAATATGTATTCAATTGATTGTCATCTGCAAGTAGTATATCCCGAGACGTTAATCCATATGAATCAGGTGAGACTTCTCTATATCTAAATTTAGATTTACCCTTTTTCCCATCAATTTCGGGCTCATATGCAGCTTCCACAGCAGTTTCGATCTTCTTTTTTAATTCTTCTATTTTCCTTTTCCTTCCCCTTTTGCTTTCTTGTTCATCTTCCTGTTCTTGTTCTATTTCCTTTTCTTCCAATTCCTTTTCTTTGCTTTTTTTTGCAGCCTTTTTTTCTTTTCTTTTCTTTTCTTTCTCTTCACTTTCCACCTCCTTTCCATCTTCTTCTTTCTCCTCATCTTCACCTTCATTCAAACTACCAATCTCAATATCATCCTCCCACTCCGGCTTTTTGTCTTCTTTTTCATAAAACTCTTTATTAAACAATTCTGCAGCTCTTTTATCCCAATCATCAGCCTCAAAATCTCCTTCAAGTAATTCTAATGGAACTTCAACATGAGAGTCACCAATAACTTCTTTAACTTGCTCAATTTTACTTAAGAGATTTTTTGTTTTAGATCTCTTCAATTTTTCTATTTCTTTTTTTTCCTTTTCTTTTTCAATTAATTTTTTTTCTTTTTCTGCCTCTCGAGCTTTCTTTCGCTTGGAGCTAGTTTCACGACGTACTGACTCTATACTTCTACTATATGAAGTAATTTCTGAGGCGCCAGGCTCTTCAAATCGAAAATTATATTTACTTTCAATTCTTTCTGCTTTTTCTAAAAATTCTTCATCCTCTTCCAAAGTTTCAAATGTATTATTATTGTTATTATTATTATTATAGCCATTTGTATCTTTCCATGCTTCTGAATTAATATATGCTTCTAAAAATTTTTCTGAATCTTTATCTGGATCCGGTAGTTTAACCGGGATGATTTCTCTACTTGTTTTAGATTCCACTAAAAAGTCATCATTATCGTCATCATCATCATCATTATCATTATTTTCTTTTTCTTTTTCTTTTTCTTTTGTATTTTTTTCATTATTTTTGGATTTTTCTTTTGTATCAGAATCTAAAGCCGAATGAATTTCTGCAACTAATTTATTTTTTTCATAAGCTTGCTGTGCTTCATATGGCAGCTCGTGATATTCATTATCATCATCCTCATTGCTATTATTCATTTTTGATAAAATATTCATTCTATGATAATCTTTTAAATATATTGGTTTGTCTTTTATAATTTTTTCTTTACTTTCTAAAGAATTTTCATCATTTTTATCGTCAAAAAACCTAAAAGAACTATCATAGAGTACCTCGTCATTTTTTTTCAAAGCCTCAAGAACACTGTTTATTTTTAAATCAACATCTTTTGTGATTAACTTCGCCTCTTCATCTTCATCTTCATCCTCCTCTTCATCCTCACCTTCATCTTCACTATCTGAAGTTGATAAATGAGATTTTTTTATATTGAAATCAACTTTTTTATCTTTATGTTTCTCTTCGATTCTTTGAATTTCTTCTCTTTCTTTATGTTCAAATCTCTTTGCGTGTTCTTTATTTATATGAAGTTTATCATCATCATTATGATTTTTACCATCAGTAGCAAATTCTAGTACCTTTTTTTCAGATTTCAATTTATTTTGTTGCTCAATTTCTCTCGCTTTCTTAGCAGCAGATTTCTTTCGTGGCATATTAATTATTATTAGTGCGAAAAAAATTCAATTCAATATATATACATATACACATATATACATATATACATATATACAATTGTAATAATTTAGTCTAATTTTTATTGTATTTATTTTATGTTTTTTTATTATTTTTTATTTTTTCTTAAATAAAAAAAAGTTTTCTAATACGATGTTTCTGAGACTCAAATTGTATGCTGGAAAAAATACATGTAAAAAAATCTCACAGTTTAGGGTATATGGGAATAGCTGGATTTGGTCCGACTCGACTAAAACCGACTCAAATCGGTCTAAATAAATGTGCTCCTTAATAAAAATTCGTAACTATGTGAAATACACAATAAATAAAGTAAAGCGTTGTATTAATAAACTAACTATACAATGAAATGAAAAAAATATTATTTATTATTATGATTTATTATTATGATTTATTATTATGATTTATTATTATGATTTATTATTATGATTTATTATTATGATTTATTATTATGATTTATTATTATGATTTATTAATTTTATTTATTATTATGATTTATTATTATGATTTATTATTATGATTTATTAAATATTATTTATTACTGTTTTGTCATAGGTATAAAAGAGTATCTTTTCAGGGTAACCTCCTCTACACAACGACATTCCATATTTCTCCATAAAAACAAAATACACCAGGTTAATACTGTATACAGCCATTAAATTCACTTTTATAAAAAAAATACATTTTATTGCTTATGACTTTTAGTATTTTTTTCAACTTTAAAGTAACAAAAAGTAATAAATTTTTAAATAAATAAGTCAATTTTTGAAATATATCAATGCCTTATTCGTAAATTATTCACTAAGAATAAAAATAAAAAGGTCACCATGACAACATGTCAATTAACGATTTTAGGAAATATGTTTACATTTCTACTTAATAAGCTAAATAATATACATAATAAGAAAAATATAGTAAATAGAGATAAAGATAAAGAAGCAATTTTTTTTAGGAATAATATATTAGAATTTTTATTTTATTATTTAAATACGAAAAACGTAATACTTGGTCGATGCTTGGTGGCTTTTAATTTTTTTTTTTTTTTTTATTTTTTATTAGATATTTTTTCATGAAATTTAAGTAAAATTAAGTTGAAAATTTATTAACAATCACTGGAATCACTAAGGTTGTCAAATAAAATTAAAGCAAACTACTTAAATTTACTTAAATAATATTTAAAACCTTCCCAAAAATTAGTTGATTGGTTAATTGATTGAATTTTTTTTTATTTTTTTTTATCGTTCAAAATCAAAATGAGTGAAGAAACAGCTAATCGGGTAAGAATTGGTTTACTTTTTAATTTGAGTTTTTTTTTTTTTTTTTTTTTTTGATATAACTTACTAACTTCTTAGGCTATTCCAAAGTCCTTATCTATAAACACAATGAGTAGGATATTAAATATATCTGAAGAACAACCAAAAGTTTCGGATGACTTAAGGAAAAAGAATATTGAGAAAAATAATCCTTCAGGGTCAATTAGTAAAATGTTGATGGAAGAAATTGATAAAAGAGCGGATCATATTAATGTCACTCCTTTAAAATCTCGTGCATCTCTATTACAAAGCAAACTACTATCGTCATCTAAAAGAACAAATTCTCCAAGAAGCAGATATTCATTAGTACATAAAAAGCAATTTCACAAGTATGTTTGGAATCTTAATTTTTTTTTTTTTTAAAAAAAAAAGTAAAAATCATTTTTATTGTTGGGTTCTTTAATTATTTAATAATATTTTTGTATTTTTTACTAACTACTCGTTATTTTTTATAAGAATGGATTCTATTGCAAATCATTACGCAGCTCATAGAAAAGAGAATAAACCAATACATAAATCAGATTCAGCAAACAGCTTAGTAAAAAACCCATTAGAAGAACAAAATATTCAAGACAATGAAAATGATGCAATATTAAATATTTCTGATGTTCCAACTCCGTCTGGAAAACGACAGGCACTTTCAAATCAAACAAATTTTGGTTCGCCTACGAAAAAAAGAAAAACAGAAGTAAATGATTTTCAATTATCTAAAAATTCGAAAACTAAAGTTTATAATTTAACAAATGATATTAGCCATGATGATGAAAATAATGAAAATTTATTAGAAAACAATAATTCATTGAAAACAGATGTTCATTCAAAAAGTATAATAGGAAAATCATATAATCTTTTAAACATTCAAAATAGATTAAATAGTAATAAGTCTACACGGAGTGTTTCATTACAAGAAAAACCTACAAAAGATGTTTGTTCGATACCAAAGAGTGCATCTTTAATAAGCAACCAATTATCTAAACTCAACAGTACACAATCACAACAACCACAATCAATAATACCAATACCAATACCAAACTCAATACGATCTCTACCATCGTCATCTTCTTCTAAATCCATTTCACAACTAAAGTCTAAATCTTCTCGTGCAAATTTAAACACATATTCGCATAGCAATAGCAATAGTAGTATTCCTATATTAGCTAAAAAAAATAAAGAATTATCAAAGGATGAACTTAGAAATTCTTGTGAGAGAAGTTTACGAAGTTCTTCATCAATAGGATATTTAAGACAATCATCTTCTTTACATTCAATTTCTCATAATCAAAAACAAACCAGTTCACGGCAATCTAATGATATATTAAAAAATGACGATAGGAATAAAATTAAGGATTATGAATATGAAACTTTACATAAAGTTGAAAAGGTTGAACCTTCAATGACGCGTTCACCGCAAATTCATAATTTACAAGCTGTACAGACTAATTACAGCATTTCAAATAATAACCACAATCATGAAAAAAACAATAGGCGAATAAATAAAAAAGAAATAGATATTAATGACACTACTCAAAATATTTCTAGAAAATTATTCACCTATACATCAAAGAAAAATGAAAAAACGAAATTAAATCCTTCAAAATCACATGGAAATTTAAATTTGCACACATTAAAATCTTCTTCATCTATATCAAATTTAAAATCAAATACAAATGAAAAGATTACAAGAAGTATAACTTCAAATAAAATTTCGAAAGGAACAGGAGGAGAAATAGCTGGAAATAGACCAGTTTGGAAATAACCTGAATCTTTTAACCATATTTATATATTGTATATCATATCATTCAATATGTTATAAATTTTGACTCTATACTATTACATTATTTTTAAATACATATTGATTTTCAATTATTCATCTTTGACATTCACATATTATTTTGGAATATTAATTAAAGTAATCTATTTATTATTTATTATTTTCTTCTGATGATTCAGTGTTATCCTATTTATAAACAAATAAATAATTTAAGAAATTTAGTTATGATTAATTTACACAATATTGGTAATAAAAATACATAAAAGTTAGAAAAAAAAAAAAAGTATAATAAAATAAAATAAAATAAAACGATATAAAAAACGAGAGAATAGATAAATGTATATTTTCATACGAAAAAATAAAACAAGAACTTAAATTAAATTAAAGTTAAAAGTGCAAAATACATATTCAAAATAAAGATATATAAAAAAAAGAAGTATGGAAAAATCGAAATTGTGGAATTGAGAAAAGATTAGAAATGACAAAAGAGATAAATGAGTTTTAGAGTAAGTAGCACTAAGCAAAATAGTAATTGTTAAAATAAATAAAAAAATTCATAATTTTATAATTTTTTATTATTATTATTTTCTTTTTTTTAGAAATTTTTTTAATATTTTTTATAATTATTCTAATCATTTTTTTTTTTTTTATTATTATTTTTAATTATTTTTTTTTTAAGAATTTTTTTATTTTTCTATTTTTTTATTTTTTTTTCAATAATAATAATAGTATTCAAAACTATTTTTTTCTTTGAATTATAAAAGATGGTAAAGGATTGAGGAATATAGAAACCGATAGATAAACAAAATAAAATAAGGACATAAGACAATAAGCAAATTCCACGAAATCATAAAGACAGCAAATTAATAAATTAAATTAACAATTAATTTGAAAGTTCACCACTTTCTCTTGCACGACGGGCCTTTTCTTGTTCAAGTTGATCATATAAATAATATAAAGCACGTTGATTTGCATCTGGAGAGCCTCTAATAGTAAATAATCGTTCCCCTGAATCATTATTAGCTTGTTTTGCAATTGAAATTCTTGCACCTGAGGCTCTTCGAATTTCTTGGATTCTTGTACCTCCACGACCAATAATACAACCAACCATAAGTGAAGGTATAGAGATATTTTGTACTTCTTCAATATCACTATCATTTTGTTGAGCTGAAGAAGATGAAGAAGATTCATTTATATTAATAATGTTGCCGCCATCAGAATTATTGCTATGAGATCGTATATGATTTGTATTTGAGTCGGCTTTAGGTCTAAAAGCACGTTTTCTATTAGAAGAACGAGCGATATCAATAGAAGGATCTCCAGAAGGTCTATAATTAATCGAATCTAATGGAGCATTTGAAGAAGAACCAAAAAAACGAGATGAACCAGGTCCAAGAACCGAAGTTGGTTGAGATGCAGAAGCTGAGGTAACGGCATTAAAAAGAGGATGATGATTTTGATTATTATTATGATTATGACTATGATTATGATTACTATTTATACTAAGATTTGCTAATCCTTTTTGAGTAGATTGAGGAAAGTAAGAATTAGAGTCAGAATTTGATTGTTGATTATGAGAAGTACTACGATTTTGACGGAAATTAGAAGATTGTGTACGATAATTTTGCTGTGGTTGTTGTTGTTGTTGTTGTTGTTGACGATGATTTGGAGAAGAAATTTTTATTGAAGGATTATAAAGAATAGTTCCTACAGAATGTTGCCAATCATCTACAAGACATTTAGCAACTTCAAAAATTGCAGCAGAAATAGCATTAGCTGTTCCTTGTACTTCAACTATACGTTCAGTAGATTGTGGAAGCATTTCTTTTGAAGCAACCATTCTAACATGACAAGATTCTTGTATAGCTTTAATTTTAAGACCTTGACGTCCAATTAAAGTACCCATTTGATTATGTGAAATTAAAAGACAAATATTAGTAATACCAAGAGGTAAACTTTGCAAAGTTGAAGGAGGAGAGTCGATTAAAGAACCTGCAACTATTGAATAAGCTTTAACAACAGATTCTAAAGAACCGGAAACAGTTAAAACACGATCCAAAATTCCTGGTACAGGTTTTGAAACGCCAGCTTTCACACCAGTAATTTCACGTAAGTCAGCAACATTTTTACCACCTTTACCAATAACAACGCCAGCTTCTTTACTAGTCATAAGTGCACGTAATGTAATTTGAGAATTTTTATATTCTTCTTCTGAAAGTTGATTTTGTATGGTATCAGCTGAAGATGGTGTAGTGTTGTCTGTATTAGTGCTAGTTATATTACTATTTGTGCTAGAATTTGTAATTACAGAAGACCCAGTAGACGAGATTGCAGGGATATTTGCACCATTACTATTATTATTTTCATCTGAAAGGACATTATTACTGGAAGAAGAAGGATTTGTGATTGAATTTTTGTTTACATTTTGATTTGAAGAGTTTCCAGGAGATAAGTCAGATGTAAGAATGTCATTGTTATTGTTATTTCCATTAGAAGTATTTGGATTAGAATTATTAGAACTATTACTATTATTATTATTAGTTGATGATCCTGATTGCGCTGGTGTTTTTAAATTATTAGAAGTATTTTTATTTACACCGGAATTCGAACCGACAATGGTTGCAGGAGAAGTGGTGGATGCAGACATTTATAGTGGGCTAGAAAAATAAAAATAAAATAAAATAAAATAAAATAAAATAAAATAAAAAAAATAAAAAAAATAAAAAAATAGGGGAGAGGGTGCGTTAATAATGAAAACAAGAGGGGAAAAAGGAGAAGGAAGAAAAATAAAATATAAGAAAAAAATGTATGCTTATTCTAAAATAATATATAAATAAAAAGAAAACAAGTTAGTCTAAATTTTTATTAAATACTTTTGACTTTTTTATTCCAAATAGGAAATATTATTAATCAAAGTAGGAAAAAAACGATACAGAAAAGTCAAAAGTAAACAAACAAATAAAGAAAAGAAAAGAAAAGAAAAGAAAAGAAAAGAAAAGAAAAGAAAAGAAAAGAAAAGAAAAGGGAAAATGAAAATGAAAATGAAAATAATAATAAAAAAAAAACAATCCAACAAATAATTACCTTATACAAATTTAATCCAATGTTAAATTGCTTCACTTGAGTTGTCTTTTGATAAATATTTTTTATTTTTTTTATTTTTTTTTTAAATACACTAATGAAAAATTTGCTATTTTTCTGTTTGTATGTATGTAAATAATAAATAAACTAAAGATTATTTATTATTATTGTTGTTGTTGTTATTACAATAATTTTTTATTTTTCTTATTATATTATTTTTATTTTTATTTTTCTTTTGTTTTTTTTGTTTTTTTTGTTTTTTTGTTTTTTTGTTTTTTTGTTTTTTTTTTCTCCCTTTTTATTTTTCTCTTTTTATTTTTCCCTTTTTATTTTTCCCTAATTATTTTTTATTTTTCCCTTTCTTTTACGGTTTTGTTGGTTGTTACTTTTCTTTGAATTAATTAATTAAAAAAAAAAAAACATACATATATATAAAAATGTGTTGCTACGAGAATTTACTTTATTATATTAGAAAAGACTATTAATTACATAATATTACGATAAATAGTTTGTTTTTCTATTTACTATTTTTTTGCACAGCGTGTACATATACGATGTAACCATGGTAGCACAAGTCCTATCTACTTCTATGGCAACAAAAATTAATTTGGTTGTTATAGTGGCTACCATTTAGCTGTGTTAGCATGCTTTAGATGTACATATAAATACATACAATGCACATATAAATACATACAATGCACATATACACATCAAGCAAACTGTATATCACAATTTGTGTTAGAAGAGTAGCATAGTATAGTGTATATATACAATATACAATATACAATACATACATAGATTGGCTTAACACATTAATCATTGATCACTTTACATTCGTAGATTTATATATTTGTAATGAAAATAAACACATACTACGGTATTATAATACATACATAATCACCTATATAATTTATTATTTTATTATTTTTTACAAACTTTATATTTAAGCTTCAACTGGTGTTGGCGAATTTGGTGCATTAGAACCATTTTCATCTTCAGCAGCAGCTTCAGTAGAAACAGCTTCAGCAGCAGCAGCTTCCATCTTCTTGGCCCTTTCCTCTAAATATTCTGCCAAAGAATAATATACTTGAGTAAACGGTGTTTCAATTTCAGCATCTTCTTTTGGTTCAATAATTGTAACTGCATCTGGAAGAGGTTTAGCTGGACCAGTTCTACCCGAACTATCAGTATCACGCATGATTTTAACTTTAAGACCAAGAACACCTTGACGAAGTAAAACATGACGAATAGCAATATCAATAAAATCTCTTGCAGGTTGACCAGAATGAATCATAAAACCGTCTGTAAATTTCATTGATTTAGCACGAGCAGCACGTAATTTTCCTGAAACTACAACTTCACAACCTTTTGCACCAGCTTCCATAACATAACGAACAACAGAGTAAGCAGCACGACGAACTGTAAGACCATTTAAAAGTTTATATCTTAATGATTCACATTGTGCAACTGCAGAAAGACCACGTTGTTGAACTCTTTCAACAAAAAGAGCAATAGTACCAGGTGTAAGTTTAAATCGTTTTTCAATTAATGATGTAAGTTCTCTAATACGTCTTCCAGCAGGACCTAAAACTGCTTGTGTATGAGTTGCTCTAATAACAATTTCTGTTTTTGTAGCAGCACTTTTGATTTCAACTCCTGAATATCCTTCTTCAGCAAGTTCACGAGTGAAGAATTCGTTAACTTCAGCATACATAACGCCATCAGCGACTTGTTTTCTTTTTTTTGAAATAATAGGCATTTTGATATTTATGTGTATATATATATATATATATATTTATATATTAATTTACTAAAACCTTTAAACTTTTCGTTTTTTTTTTCCTGTAAATATTATTGTCTTCCTCTTCCTGGCCTACTCAATTTTCATAATTCTATATTTTTCTTGTTTAGGCGTATTTTTTTTAAAAAAATCTCGATTATTTGAGTCTTTGCGTCGTTGTTATGCATAATTTGTATGGAGAATAAACTGTATTTTCAAATATAATTTGGTGACTGTTTATAAATCGTAATAGATGACTAATACTCAACAAATACACAGAGTAAAAATGTTGTCATGGTAAATATTATGAAGTACTTGTACCTTTGCATAAACGCATACATTAAGGTTTATAGATCTATTAAAGAATAAAAGATTATCGAGATAGGAATATAATAATCTAAAACGAGTAAAGAACTCAAAAAAAAAAAAAAAAAAAATACTTATAAATGTATATTCTGTTAGACATACTACTTATTTAATTATAAATTGTCATGTACATTAATAACTATAACTATTGATGCAAATAAAGGGAATATAAAATAAATATTAAAATCAATACAATACAAAATGCAAAATACTAAAATTAGATAAAATAAAATGAAAAAATATAATAAAAAAACAAAAACAAAAACAAACAAAAAGCTGAAACCATACAGCTATTCAACTTGTTTATATAAATAATCAGTCTAAACTCCTAGTCTTAAGTATTAAAAGGTAATTGTAATAGTTTAATTTTTAAATCTCTTTATATATTTTATGCAATTTTAAGTTTTTAAGTTTTTCTTTTTTTAGTTTTTTCCTTCTTTCAAAAATAATAGTTTAAAACTTTATATTCTATACCACCTAAAATTTAAATTTTGATCTATAGTTAACGTCCTTTTAGATTTTATTTTTTAATCCGATTGAATAAAATAAGATAAATTTTTTTGGTTGCTATAGGTTTCATAAAGAGAAATTGAAATGGAAACTAAATTATAACATTAAAAGAATGCCGGCCCCAATTAAAGCACCGAAAACCATAGGACCAGCCCGGGCGTAAAAATTAGAGGCTTCATTTGTAAATTGTGGATAAGGTGAATCAGATGAGTTTGTACTAGCTGTACCATTTTTATGTATAGTTGAATTTTGAATAGAAACTATTGTACTGCAATTATCTGAATGTGATTTATGCACAGTAACAGCTTGAGCAGTATCTACAGCTTCAATAGTGGTTGCTTGAACAGTAGCAGCTTGAGCAGTATCTACAGCTTCAATAGTGGTTGCTTGAACAGTATTAGCTTGAACAGTAGCAGCTTCATTTTTACAACCTTCTTCTGAACAAGAAGCTAATGTTGCTGTAACAGTGGAAAGTACGATAGTTTCTTCACCATCAACTTGGACAACCAAACCAGTTGAGCTATCAGAATCTCTAGCAGCGAGATTTGCTGCAGAAGCAACGCCGGAAAGTAAGATTAAAGTGGGTGAGAATTTCATTTTGAAAAGAAAAAAAATTTTAAAAAGAAATTAAATTAAGGGATAAAAAAGAATGTGATTTAAAAGAGAGGATTTTATTATATTATGAAAAAGAAAGAAAAAAGAACGAAGGAAGAAAAGTTATTTAACTAAAAATTTTAGAAGAAATAACAGGGTATATTATAAAGAATATAAAAGATAATAAAAATAATACAAAAATAATATAAAATATAGTATATAAAAAAAACAGGTACCAAAATAAACAAAAAAAATAATAAAATTAAAAATAGTGAAATGGGACCTGACTTAGCCTCTATATATACTCTAATAAAAGAGTCTAGACAGGTTTTGTTTAGGACTTAGGTGTTAATTGGACATTTCTTCATTGCCATATTATTATTATTATTGCTATCAATATAGATTAACTATTAATAATTAGCTTTACAATCGGAATGTATACTATACACGCGATTAATTTTAAAATGCACGTGTTTAGGTTTCTTTTAGAACGGTTTTTTATTTTATTTAACTCTATTAGACTAGAAATCAACCAATTAGAATTACTGTTCCTTAATTGTATTTATAATTGCTTACTAACTATTTACTTTAGATTGTTTATTGTTTATTTATTTATTTATTTTTCTCCTCTGCGTTGTCAATAAACAACAAGCGTGGAAGATAAATTATTTAAAAAGAGTAAAAAATAACAAAATAGGTTAAATATACCAAGCGTTAAGATGATGTAATCGATTGTTAATATAAATTTGAGTTTTTTTATCATTTTATTTGTTGTTTATTTCTACAATGTAGGAATTATTTGCCACAATTTAAAATAAAATAACTGCATGAGTGAAATTGTTTATATATAAAAAATTGTCTATTTATGAAATTTGATTTTAAAAAATACACTACTATAAAATGTGATTTTATACTTTTTATTTTAAATACATCGTAATAAAATAACTTGATGCCCCTTTAATCATTTTTTGTACCCTTCATTCTTCATGTAATTTTTCTTAATCCGTCCTTAATTAAAAATATATAAATATTACTAAGCAACAGATATTTTCCTTTTTAGTGTTTAACGCACGTTAATAGGCTGCTGTATTTTATTATGTAATATAATATTAAATCAACAACTCATAGATTATAGTAAGCTATTACTTAATAATTTTATTAAGTTGATATTTTCAACGCCTAGATGATGAGTTGACAAAATTATTAATTTTTCTCCGTATTGAATCATTTTTATTATTATATAAAATAGAAATAAAATTATATAGAAATATTATTTTTCTTATACACTCCTTAATCTGGTAAATATTTTATATAATAATAATTGAATAATATTTTTATTTATCCCTTGTTTCTACATGATTTATAGTTTATATTATTAATAGTTTTATAAATTGCTTAAAAGCATGGTTTCAAATGTGTTACACTCTAAGTATATGTATATATTTATTTAGTATTTAATTATTTAATATTTACAATGTTCATAAATAATATAATTTTAAAGTGATTACAATAATAAATGGTTGTATAGATGGTTTTAATAAAATACTTTATAATTAAATTATATACTAATTATATACTAATTAAAATACCCATAAAATATTCATAATATAGACTTTATTACTTTTCATCTCACTTCGCTTCACCTTATTAGTGAATAAGGGAAAGTTTTATCTATACTGTCTACTTAGCTGAATAGAATAAGAAGGTTAATATTGTAGGGAAAAATACGTATCACTATGACAACACATACAATGTCAGTTTTGTGATATAATTGAATTTGTTATATAATCGTATATAGGAAAAGAAGAAAAAGAGCTCTATTTTACTTTATTTTATGTTTTTTTAATTCTTTTTTTTTTTTTTTTTCTTTTGGAACCTCAAATTTTTTTCCGGCATGGCAACCAAATTACAACTATAAATCACATTATAATAAGCATTTATAATAAGCATTTAAAAAAAGCATTTATAATAAGCATTTATAATAAGCATTTATAATAAGCATTTATAATAAGCATTTATAATAAGCATTTAAAGATCAATTGCAATATAGGGAAATATACAAATATAAACAAAAACAAATAATATAAATAGTATAAATATAATCAATATAAACAATATAATCAATATAAACAATCTAAATAGAGATACAAAATATTGAAAAACAAAATCTATTTTTTTTTTTTATTGAAAAAAAAAATTTAATCAGGGAGTAAATATTAATGGCGGATAATTGTAAAAAAATTCTTGCTAAATCTACAGAAAATCCTGAAAATGTTTATGCTACAAGAGTACAATATAAACCACTTCCGGTTGATCCATCTACGAGTTCTTTAACAAAGGCCTATAATAATAATAATAATAATGATAATGATAATAATAATAATAATAACAATGGCAACGACAAAATTAGTGCTGCAGAAAATACTAAGAAAAAACGCCGTAGAGGTCGCAGAAGAAAAACAAGAGGTTATGGTGGTAGTCGTAAATTAGTTGAAGCTCCTGTTACAATAGATAATTCAATTAAAAATATCAATAATAATGAGAGCACATCCGAATTGGAAATACATCAAATTACAACTGATCTTGAAAAAATATCAACATCAGATGATGTAATTGTAACTACAGATATTAATAAAAATGAGGATGACAGTATAAATTTAAATTCGAACTTACATTTACATGACAAAATGGAGATTGATTCTAATGTTAACGAAATAGAAGAAAATTCTAATAAAAATGACACGAGTAATAATAAGAATAAAGATAAGAATAAAAATTGGAATCATAATATTAGTAACAAAAATAACAATGACTCACTTATTCAAGCCCCATGTGCCATTCGAAATAAAGTTATACAAATAAGGGGAGCTGGGGTAAAAAGAGGAACTTGGAAATGGATAAGAGCCTATAAAGCAGCAAGAAAAGGTAGAAGCTTGTTTTCTAAAAGAAGAATTCCAATAAATAAACTTCCTAATACTTATTTAAGTAAATATGGTAAATATGTTCATAACAAAACATCTCTTAAACTTGATTTAACAATCATGCAAAATTATGGATGCTCATTATATAAAACCACGGAAAACCCAGTAAAACGAAGAATACCTTTATTTTTACCTCAAACTCATACAACTACTCTAAAATATGCAAAATATAAAAAATTAACCGGAAGAAACTGGGATAAAAGACAAAGATCAAATGGAAAAGAAAAAGCAATAAGTGTTCATAAATATTTAAAAGCAGCAGGTAAGGATCATGTTTTAAATGTTAGAGATAATTCACTTATAAATCATTTATGTTATGCTCGTCGTTTAATAAGTGAAGTAAATGAGCTTAAGCCTCCTAAACCAATTAGACTACTTTTATTTCAAGGTTTATACAAACTATGGCGACAATATATGTCTCGCATTCTTTTTGAAAATGGCTTGAATAAAATGAAAAAGAGAAATATTTATGCTGAAACTGATAGTTATGTTAATGATGATGATTATTATACAAATGCACCAAAGGATAGTCTCTCTGTAATTGCAGCCGCAGATTTAATTGGTGCAAAATTAATAGTTTCTTCTGCAAAATGTCCATCACAAGTTGGCTTATCAGGTTATGTTGTAGTAGAAGGAAAAAGCTCATTCGTGCTTGCAGTACAAGGACAACCACCAAAAAAATTAAAAGAATTAATGAACAAATTTAAAACAAAAGAAGAAGTAATAAATAGTTTTAGAAGAAAACGTTTGTCAAAAAAAAATAATTCTTCTAAAACTTTGTCGGATAATAATAATAATAATAATAATGAAGAGGATGACGATTTAGATTTAGATCAAGTTATGGAATCTTTAAAATCTCATGGTTTTGGTGATAGATATAATTTTAGACAAAATCCACGTGATCCAGATTTAGACCTTCCCCTCGGTCTTCCTCAAATGACTATTGCACAAAAAGAAATTAAGGATGTTATTTTTAATAGGCTATTAAAGCTTGAAGATTTATCTGAAGAAGAGTGGGCCTCTTTAACTGTTGCTCGATTAGTAACAATACCAAAAAAGAATTCTACATTTACTCTTTATGTTCCACGTAAACCTAGGTCTATGGAAGATTATGACGATGAACCAGATGTGAATAGTTGGATTAAAACATATGATGATGATTGGAAATATGAGCTTATTGGCTCTCGTCTTATTTTTAGATCAGCTGATAGATCTAATAAAAAGTTTAAATCTCATTCTATAGATGATTTATAAAGAGAATGAAAACAAAAATAAAAACAAAATTATTAATTATTAATTGAATTTTTAACTATATTGAAATCCAATTTCGCATAAAGAGGGGTGTATTATATATTTCTACTTCTACTTTTTCTTTTACTTTTACTTTTTTACTATGTGAATCAGTAACTACTAGGCTTTTTTTTAAAAAAAAAAAAGGATTTCAATATATTTTTAGTAAAAGTTTAATTGCTATTAAAAATATGATTATAATTTAAGTAGTTTAAATAATTAAATGATTAAATTATATATTGTTTATGAAAAGAAGAAAATTCAATTAAATGATAATACGCTTATTAACTCTTTTATTCCTTTTTTCCTAGAGCTGGTCAAAAGACCGCTCCAGCGCTAAAAAGATCGTCTTTTTTTAGCCGTCTTTTTTTTTTTTTAACCGTCTTATAACTCCCCACATTGTACTATTTTCCTAGTATTTATCATTAAATAAGAAGTACAATTTTTAGAACTAATTTTAATTTATTTACGTAGATATATATATATATATATAAATTATATTTTTTTTTCTCAAATAATAAAAATGGAAGAAATAACACATGAACCTATCATACATGCCAGTTTCAGTTCCAGCTCTGAAAATTCTCCAAATTTATGTAGAAAATATCTTTATCTTTCTGATGATAGTTTAAACAAAATACATATGTAATTTTTTTAACAAACAATACAGTGTAAAGTGTTCTACATCTACGCTCGGTAGACACTTAAATTCTTTGCATAAAATTGGGAAAGTATGGCTGCAAAAGTATATAACAGGAAATCTGCTTGCTATGGTATTATCTACTAAGCAGGAAAATAGGTTTAAAAGCTCTTTAGAACATTGGATTAGGAAGACTTCTAAACCTTTATCTACAATAGATGAAACAGAGTTCCGAACAATGGTAAAAGGTTTACAATAAAAATCTATTATTAAATGTTTTTAATACTAGATTAATCTAGCAACCAAATAAATTTATTATACGGCCTGTTGGGACTGGGTATTAGAAGCTGGCGGTCTTTTTGGACCGCTAAAAGACCACTAAAAGCCCGTCCTTTTGCCAGTGCTATATATTATGTGGAAAAACCCTAATAATTATTTACTTGTCAGCGGTCTTTTCATACGGTCCAAAAAAACCGACCGGTTGTTAAAGACGGTCTTTGCCCAGCTCTATCTGCTGCAGAATAGTTTTTTTTAGAAAAAAACTGTTGTGTTACCATGAAAACCGTGCTTATAACATGAAAATTATTTAGAAAAGTTATTTTATTATCAGATTTAATTATTAATATATTAAATAAATATAATTTAATTAAACTTATTAATTCTATTAACAAGTATGTATAATTATTAATTATTACTATAGATAAAGAATCATTGAATTTTTAAATTTAATTTTAATTTTAATTTTAATTGTAATTGTAATTGTAATTGTAATTGTAATTGTAATTGTAATTGAAACTATTATTATTAGTAGTACAGTTTTTAAAAAAAAATAAAATAAAATCATAAATAAATAAAAAATCGATAAAAATGCCTACTAGAGCAGCTTCATTTTGTACATCTCTTGTACTTTGTCCAGTATCATTTTTTCTTGGAATATTGTTTTCAAATTCTATATATGATATTAAAACACTTTGGATTCCTAATGCTCCAGAATTAGATTTTATTGCATCAAAAACACATTATTTACATTGGGCAAATTCTCCAAATATTTGTCAACATACTTTACATGTCATTATAGCGATCGGCCTTATAGGTATAATTGCAAAACTTTATAAACCATCAGAAGCAAATAAATTATTTGATGGTGCTTCTTTAGTATTATATATGATTGGTATTGTTGTTTATGGTGTAAATATTGTTCGTGGTTTAAGAGCTGTTATATCAGGAGAATGGGGTGAAGTTGATGAAAATATGGGTATAAATGTTATGGCTGCTTCTCAAATTATTTTAGTAATGGTTTTTCTTGGTGTTCTTGGACTTCAATTAGGTCAATTTTATGCTGAATATCAAGATGAAATTACTCTTAAACAATTTTATGCACAAGAAAAAGAACAAGAACAAGAACAGGAACAAAAGCAAAAGCAAAAGCAAAAGCAGAAAGAACAAAAGACAAGTAATGAAAGTGATCCTGTTTTAATACCATCAAATTCAAACTCAAATTCAAACTCAAAATCAACTTCAAATTCTACTTCATTACACTCTACTCCATCAGAGAATACTCCTAGATCAAAAAAGGCTAAATAATACTAACTTACCTTATTTTAGTTTTTGCTTTTATTTTTTAGTTCCATAATATATGTATTTATTTTTTGATAAACCACACTTTGTTTTTTAAATATATATTAAAAAAAATAAAAATAAAAATTAAAGACATTAAATCAATTACATACGACTTAAACTTGATCTATTAAGTTCATGTCTGTCAAATAAATTAAATTATATATAGTTTAATAAATAAATAAATAAAAAAACAAATAAAAATATATGTTCAAGATGAAATGTTTTATATCTCATATTCTTAATTCTTTTCTTTTTCTAAACTTTTATCATCGATCTTTCATTTCAAAAGTTAATTGAGACATTTTTTCAGTTAAATTTTTCTCGAATTTTATAGATTCTGTCATTGCTACATATAGTTGCTTCTCAGTAATAGAAGAACCATTCATTTCTTCATCAGTTCTATAAAATAATTCACTCCACCATCGTACAGATGCATGTGTTAATTTGTCGCTGGTATTGTGGTTATGGGTTGGTTTCGAATGAGATACAGAATCTAACTGTTCATAATTGTCATAAATTTTAGAATCATTATTATCATCATTATTTAATTTCATTTTTGATACATTTTTATGAGAAGGGCTATCTTTTAAGTTAATATCGTTCGGAACATTTAAAATTGAAGGTGACCTTTTAAATGAATCTATACGCATATTTCTACGAGTGGAATCTCGAGAAGAATTTTTAATAGATTTATAAGCTGAATTATTTCGAGACGATAGATCAAACAAAGGCGCCAAGATAACTTTTGATTTTTCATCCAGTGAAGGATCATAAACATTAGAAATAAAACCTTCTTTACGTGCTAAAAAATAATCCCAAACAGACTTTGTCCTTGTCGAAACATCTGCTATTGACCTTTCTCTTTCATTGTTATATAAGAAAGTTCCATATTGGCAGGAATACGTGTGATATAGTAACCTTCGTAAAAAACGTTCGTTAAACTGAAATCTAGAAGGGAAAATATATAGTAACTGGTATACACAATCTAAAAATTGAAGAAATATTGGAGAAGAATATTTTAAGCTAGAGGGACCACCTATTCCAGCTTCCGCTGAGGCCTTAGCGGCATCATTTGCAAATTTATTGCCATTCACAGGATCTGGACTAGAATAGTTATTATTATTTGAAGTTGATGTATCAGACTCTAATATTGAAGAAGAAGCAGAATTAATAACAGAATGAAATACTTGCTGTGCTGGATTACGATCTGATCTAGTTAAACAAAAAAGTTTTTCAGAAGACAAATGAGCACATCTTTCAAGAAAACGGTGCCCAAACGAAAGCCATTCTTTTTCCACTAATACAATAAATCCTTCTAAAGTACGATAATATGGATCCAATAATAATTGTGCTAAAGAAGAAACTTGAGTAGTTCTATCCCAACCATCAGAGCAATGTATTAATACGTTTGCATTATATAGATGTACTTGTCTTGAGACTATTACAGCACCATCCAAAATATTGGAAATGTGTTTTAGCCAGCCTGATTTATTTAATGAGTCAATATTAAGAAATGAGTTTGAATTGCTTGATTCTGCAAGTATACTAACTACTTTTGAAAGAGATTCTCTAACAATATGAATGTTCTCTATACCTAAATAGATTTTTCTTGCATTTTTATAGTGATCCATATTTTCAGTACCTGCTCCAAGAGCGGTTTGAGCAACTGCATTTGTGGTTGGTCTAGCATCTACAATCAAATTATCTGTTTGTGTAGTTATTATATTATTTAAATTGGAATTTTTAGATGCATTAAAAATGGCTTCAATAATTCGTTCATCTTGAATTGATCTATTTTGTTTAAGTCCAACAAGTGGCTGTGAACATCTTGTGATAGAACATCCATTTGTTGAATGATAATAAGATAAAACTGGTATTCTTGCTTTTGATCTATATTTACTTGCATGATTTATGACATTATCTGAAATAGATTGAGGTACTAAAAATAATGAGGGATAAGAATTACATAAGAGATATGATTGATTTATATTGCAATACCTCCATTGAGACGTTAAACTTCCTATCCCCATGCGAGAAAATTCTTTTTGTGGTATGTATAAATTCCAAGAGGATATATTACGTTCTAAGGGAGGAGGTTGGTAATAAAATGCATATAATCTTTCAACCGAAGAAAGAACTGTAAGATGCATAATTGTATCATAAACATCTTTTGCATCTATATCGGATTCAAACTGGAATGTTAAAAATTGAAAATCGTGACATTGAAATTTTAATGTTGCTGGAATAGGAGCTAATTTTTTCAAAATTTTTTCTGTGTAAGTATCATTCAAATGATGATTTTTTAGACTATTTGTTATTTTATGAGAATTGTGAGGATTGTGAGGATTGTGAGAATTGCGAGAATTGTGAGAGCTTGGAGAACTGTGAGAAAGACTTCTTGAATTTCGAGAATTAGAGGAAACATGTCTGTGTAAATTGAGTTCAACAAATGATAACATAGGATATGCTATCCAATGTTCTCTGGATTTTTTTTGTCGCAAAGTTTGAACATTGTTATTATTGTTTGAATCATTTTCTAAGCAAGAGTCATTTGCTGTATAATCTTCATATGAAGGCTTTTCCTGGAAAATTAAATGATGTGGAGTTAAATGTAACGTGCCTTCTATTGGTATACCACGTCTTATTAGTGTTAAATCTGGCACCTTTGGAAGTTAGTATAGAAATTTTTAAATTTTTAAATTTTTTAAAAAACATAATAAACTAAAAGAAATTGAAAAACAGTTTTCCATAAGAGTTAAAAGGTTATATATATGTATGTATATATATATATATGCATGTTTGTGTTTGTATATATATGCATGCATGTTGGTGGGGGAGAAAATGTTTGTTTGTTTACATATATGCAGAAAATATTTCCTTTTTTTTTCCTTATCTGGCTTCCGATCTTCCGAAATTAGCATTCATTTAGCATATTTATTTATTGATTGTTTATTTGTTATTGTGTATGTATAAACGCGCGTGTCTGCAAGTATTTATTTGCCTATACACACACGTACATGACATCATAATTAAGCACCAAAAAAAAAAAAAAAAAAACCTCTGCCTATACATATACTAATATCCTTTTATCATTTTATTACTATATAACTGTAAACCTTATGTAGAGTAAATAAAATACCGTAAGATTTTACACTATGTAAGACTAAAAACCTTTTTAATATGATACCGTATATAACCGATATATTGCCGATTGCCGAGAATGCGAATATCTGACATATACTAACCATAAAAAACATAAAAAAATATAGAAATTGCAACCCAAATTTCTAATCAATCCAAATTAATTTAAATAATAAACATACCTTTGCAATTTTAATACAGTCCATTCCAATATTTGCCAAAGTTCGTGTTTTTAATCTTATTAAAGGAGTTCTTTTTTTATACAAAAGTATAAAAGGAAGTACAATATTTCTAAATTGGGTTACCATATCAACGGTTCTTCACGTGCTTGTTTGCTTTATATAATTTTGTATTATTCTGTTTTATCAGCTTACATTATAAATGTCTTGTATATAGTATAATACACAATGAATACCGTTTTAAAGGATCAACTACCAGTAATTTCACCTCAAAATAGCTCCTAAAACTAATTATAAAGAAACGAACAAGGAAAACAAAACAAAATAGAAAAATAAAAAAAATAAGAATAAAAATAAAAATAAAAATAAAAATAAAAATAAAAATAAAAATAAAAATAAAAATAAAAATAAAAATAAAAATAAAAATAAAAATAAAAATAAAAATAAAAATAAAAATAAAAATAAAAATAAAAAAAAAATAAAATAAAAAAAAAAATAAAAATAAAAATAAAAATAAAAAAAAAATAAAATAAAAAAAAATACAATCAATCAATCAAAAAACAACATGATAAAGAAAACCTTTAATAACCCAATTCCCTTAGCTTTTCTATAGCCTTTTTATGATTTTGGTTAGCAGCACGAGAATACCATTTAATAGATTCATCCATATTCTTCTCAATACCTATTCCCACTTCAAAATAATATGCAACTGCATATTGAGCTTGTGCAAGATGCTGCTCAGCAGCTCTCATAGCCCATATAAAAGCCTTTTCATCACACTGTTCTAAAACTATTGTACTTCCATCTTTCCCATTATCCATCGTTCTGGGACCTTTTATTCCATCATACATATATCCATTATGATTTTTCCTTTTACTTATTTCATTTCTTTCATCTTCACTTTCTTCTGCTCCTGTTAAGTACCATCCAGATAATGCTAACTGAGAATCTGCATCTCCACCATTAGCACCAGAAGAATACCAAGCAACACTTAATTTAGCACTTTTAGGACATCCTAATGAACCATATTCATATAAAGCACCCATTCTATATTGAGCTGGTGGATAACCTAAATGTGCAGCTCTTGAAAAACATTTATAAGCAGCTTCTGCATCTCCTAAAAGTACCATTCTAGTATTATTACCATTATTATCATTTGTGAAATTTTCTTCATAAGATGTAAGCTCAGGTTGTTCATATAATATGCCCAATTCATGAATGGCATATGGATTTTCAACATTGCCTTTTTGAGCAGCTTTTTTCAACCATAATACACCCTCGGCTGGTTGTTTGGGTACTCCTAATTCTCCATATAAATAAATTACACCAAGTTTATACATTGCAGCAACCATTCCTAAAGTAGCAGCTCTTCTATAATTGTTCATAGCTTCTGTAGAATCTGAAACAGTACCAACACCAAATTCATAACAAACCCCAACTCTATAAGTTGCTTCAGGATGTGAGAAAAAAGCAGCTTGTTCATAATATTGAAATGCCTTTACAGCATCATGTTCTAAATTCATTGTTCCATTACCATAACAAGTACCTAAAAAATATAAAGCTTCTGGATAAGGTTCTGGATGTAATGGAGAAGGTGTAATTAAATATTTTGCTAAACCAAAAGCATCTGCATACCATCTAGCTTTATTACGTTGTGAAGTTGGAGAGTTATCTGGAGCAAGGACTGTACCAGCTTCCGCAAGTTTCTCAACTAGTTGCATTTGAAGTTGAAAATTATCACGATCAGTAGTTGCTTTTTTATATATTGCATTAAGTTCTTCAATAGTAATTTTTGACTTCTTTTTTGGAGGAGATGGATAATTCTCATATGGATTAATATATTCACCAGTTTCCGTTTCACTTAAAATAATAGAAGTTGCATTTGAACTTGAAGATTTAAAAGAACCCATTGAATCAGTAGTAAAATTTGTATCAGCTCTTGAGGTTGATTTTTCTGATTGGCCGCTGGTTGTTGCGTATAAGTTTGAGTATACATATGAATTTGGATTTAAATCATTTTTACCATTTTGGCTTTGATTTTGATTTAGAGTTTCTTTTGATTTATTTATTTTATGGGAATTTTCTAAGTTTGAAATATTTAAATCATTATTAAGGTTACCTGGAATTTTTTTCCCGCCATATTGTAAATATAAAGATAAAACATCATCTTCTAGCATAGATTGTGCAGTTGGTACATATGCATTTGTTGCTATTGAAGAAATAGAAGAAGATGAGGGGGCTTGATTCATTAGAGGAGCATTTATACTAATAGAAGAATTTGAAGAAGAAGCAGAAATATTTTGTTTAAATGCATTTTGAGTAGACGGTGGTGGATATAAATGCGATTGGTTATCATTTTTTTGTAAATTTACTAAATTAGAAGATTTTTCAATTGTAATATTTGGATTTTTATTATTAATACTATTAGGTTGTGAATAATTAATAGTTCTAGCATTTTCAGCATGTGAAGTATTAGATGTAGACGGTTGTATAAGATTATTTGTATATGTACTTGGATTGTAATTTTGATTATGTCTAGAATTTGATATATTGTAACTGTAATTTTGATAAGAACCTTGTGAAATATTTCTGTTATTTGGAGTGTTTTGCGGCATGTTTTGCATGTTTTGCATATTTTGCATATTTTGCATATTTTGCATATTTTGCATGTTTTGTCTAATTTGCATGTTTTGTGGCATATTCTGCATGTTTGACGCATTTGGCATATTTTGATTTTGCATGTTTGACGCATTTGGCATATTCTGATTTGCATAAAATTTCGCATTATTATGAGGATGAGGAAATGCTAATTGTGGTGCCAGTTGGTTAGGATGCCGTGGTTTTTGAGAAGGATGTACATTATTATTATTATTACCATTCATAGGAATTGAAGTTTGTATAGGTGGCAAAGGTTTCCCTGCTGTTGGTCCAGGATTGAATGCCATGGTTTGATTATGCATATTATAATTATAAGCACTATCGTTATTAATAGTATTATTAGGATAACTCATATTGTTATTATTGTTGCTATTATTATAATAAGACGTATTGCTATTGTTATTATTCGTATTGTGGTGTATCTGAGGACCAGGCTTAGGTCCATTTTGTACATCATAATAATCATTTTGCTCATAAAAAGCCATATTTCCAGCTCCGCCAGACTTACCCCAACCTTGATTATTCATCTTGTTATTATTATAATTGCTATTATTATAATTATAATTATTATTATTATTATTATTACTATAATTACTCTGGCTATAATTCATGAAAGCATTTTTCTGATTTAATATTTTTGTCGTTGATTGCACGTTTTCTAGTTTATTATTTACCCTGAAATTATTGTACCCTGTGTCCTGTATTTTCACGTGATTTTCACGTGAAAATACCTGCCCTCCATAATTATTAGCCATCATTTCTATGCGTTAATTGGACAGTTTCTCGTAAATTGATTATATAAAAAATACAACTCGTTTATAATGCGACACTCGTATATGAGATGCAACTGCAATGTAGAAAAACTATTATAGTATAATATATTGTAGTATATTAGTATAATATAGTGCAAATAGGTTAATATAAATAAATAATAAATAAATAATAATAAATAATAATAAATAATAATAAATAATAATAAATAATAATAAATAATAATAAATAATAATAAATAATAATAAATAATAATAAATAATAATAAATAATAATAAATAATAATAAATAATAATAAATAATAATAAATAATAATAAATAATAATAAATAAATAAATATAATAAATAATAAATAATAAATAAATATAATAAATAAATAATAAATAATAATAAATAATAATAAATAATAATAAAACAATTAATTTATCTCAATTATCGCACGCGAAATTTTTTATACAATATTCAAACCAAATTTGCTACATAATATATCTATATGGCTGGCTGTGCATATAAATGAATTATTAACTCAAAACAATGTAACAGTCCACTTTTATTATGTAAAACGAGTTCATTTGCATTTCATCTTCAATGAATACCCTATTAGGAAAGAGATATCCCAATGGGAGGTTTTACAATTTCGTATAAAGAACGCCGGTTGCATAGCAACCGGCGTTCTTTACTCACATTTATACACTCACTGTATTATATAGTATAATATATAGTATGGTACCAAACATAGAATATATATATATATATATATATATATGTATATATAGCTTACATTTATTTACTTTACATTTATATAGCATATATATATAGCACATATATATAGCATATATATATTATAGCTTATATATATTATAGCTTATATTAACATTTACATAGCTTATAACAACATGGTTTCTCATACATTTGTTGTTTATACCAAAATGGTAGTTTATTCTACTGCTATTATTGGAACAGGGGCTTTATTATTAAAATATACAACACCTACAGAAGAAGAGTTAATTGCAAAATTCTCACCAGAACTAAAGGAACAATATTATAGAGAAAAACCTATAAGGGAAGAAAGAGCAAGATTAATGAAAGAATCTTTAAAGGTTTCCTTAAATTCTAATAGACCAATATGGCAAATTGCAGAATATGATGTTGATAAAAAAAAATTTATTATGCCTGATAAAATTGATGATTTTTCAAATAATTCAAGAATTTTTGAACTTCATCCTGGTCCATCTAATTTTTCTGAAAAATTACAATATGCTTTTTCTGGTTATGATTATGATAGGTCTAATGATTCTCCTACTGAAAAGAAAATTATTGATACAATACAAAAAATTATTAAACCAATTGTTCCATGGATACCATATGATGAACAATTAGAACTTGCAAAAGAATATAAAAAAAAACTTGATCAAGCTGTTACTGAAGCTGAGTCATCATCGTCCTCTAATAACAATAATAGTAAATCTCCTGTTCAAATTGCTTTAGAATATGATCCTTTACAGGAATCTAGAACTTCTAGTGGTTCAAATAATACACAATATAAAGTAGCTCCAAGTAGAATTTCAGAAGATGTTCGTCAACATTGGCTTAGAAAACAAAAAGAAGAAACAAGACTTGCTGCTGAGAAGTGGTCAAATACAAATAATCAACAAATATCCTCAAATGACAATGACAGTAATAATAATAACAAATCTTGGTGGAAATTTTGGTAAATTCATCTGTTAACATTTTCATTTTAATTGTATTATTGTATATGTATATATGTGCATTTAGTATATATGTGCATTTAGTATATATATGTACCTTTTATTTGTATGTTATGTTTAATATACGCACTAATGTACATATTCTTTGTAAATAACTTTGTAACTTAAAATAAGACAATCATGTCATGAATAAATATAATTCAACCCTAATGATAAATAAATAAATAAAACATCGTAAACGTAAAAACATTATTTTCAATTTTCAGGTAAATTGTTTGAAAATGTGAAAAAATTTAATAAATAATTTCTTTTTTTTTTTTTTTTTTAAAGCCTAATTACTGTTTTCTTTTTTAAAGCTTAGCTGGTGTAGTAGTTTTAACTACATTGTCATACAACAAAGTGGTAAGGAAATCTGAATATTCTTCACCAGTAATTTGAGTAGCAAAGAATTTTGAAGCTTCACGAATCTTATTTCCTTTAGCTAATGAACTTGAAAGTTTATCGGTTTCTTCTTGTAAAAGTTTAAGTACTAAATCTTTTGTAACAATTTTTCCTTCTGCAGTCTTTGCTCCATGTTTAGCCCATTGCCAAAGTTGAGAACGAGATACTTCGGCTGTAGCAGCATCCTCCATAAGATAATTAATTGGAACACAACCAACACCACGAAGCCAAGCTTCCATATATCCAAGACCAATATCAATATTTAAACGTATTCCATCAATAGTAATCTTTCCTCCAGGAATAGTTGGGTTAATTAAATCAGAAGAATTAACAACAACATCTTCTCTTCTACGGAAAATTTGATTAGGAGTAGGCATATGTTTATTAAAAACTTCTAGTGCAATTGTAGCAAGAGCAGGATGAGCTACCCAAGTTCCATCATGACCAGCAGTGACTTCACGTAACTTATCAGCATAAACTTTATCCATTGCCTTTTTATTTGCTTCCGGATCAGTTTTAATAGGAATTTGAGCAGCCATTCCACCCATTGCATGAACACCACGACGATGGCAAGTTTTAATTAAAAGACGAACATAAGAATCCATAAAAGGTACACTCATTGTAACATCAGAACGATCTGGAAGGATAAAACGAGGATCATTACGGAATTTTTTAATAAATGAAAAAATATAATCCCAACGACCACAGTTTAAACCTGAAGAGTGTTCACGAAGTTCATAAATTATCTCATCCATTTCAAAAACTGCTAAAATAGTTTCAATTAATACAGTTGCACGAATGGTACCACGCGGAATTTCAAGAATATCTTGAGAAACTTTAAAAATATCATTCCAAAGTCTAGCTTCTAAATGTGATTCCATCTTTGGAAGATAGAAATAAGGACCATAACCTCTTTTGATGAGTTCTTTAGCATTGTGGAAAAAATACAAACCAAAATCAAAAATTGAACCTGATAATGGCTCACCGTCGATTATGATATGTTTTTCTTCTAAATGCCAACCTCTTGGACGTAAAATAAGGGTAGGAAGTTTTTTATCCTTTCTTAATTTATATTCTTTTCCATTTAAAGAAAAATCAATTTGATCTCTAATTCCATCATATAAATTAGCTTGACCAGAAATAACATTATCCCAAGTTGGTGTAGAAGAATCTTCTAAATCAGCCATATAAGTAAAAACATCAGAATTAAGAGCATTAACAATCATTTTTCTATCAGTTGGACCTGTGATTTCTACACGACGATCAATTAAACCTGGTGCAGGAGGAGCACCTTGCCATGTTGAATCTTCCCTAATAGCTTTAGTTTCAGGTAAAAAACTTGGTAATTCGCCACGATCAATAGCTTTTTGTCTTTCTACTCTTTTATGAAGTAAAACTTTCCTAGTTGAATTAAAAGTTCTATGTAAAAGAGCAACAAATTCTAATGCTTGTGGTGTTAAGATTTTTCTTGCACTCTCATTATCGATTTTTCCAAGAATTTCCACGTTATCAAGACCCATTTTGATTTGATTATCTAAAAAATGTTAATAATTAATTAATTAATTTTTTATTTATTTAGTATAGCAATAATTAATAAATTATATCTCGTAAATAATATTAAATAATAAATGTTAAATATTAAAAAATATAATTTGATGTAAGAAATTAAAAATTTGAAAAATAGGAAAAATCTGGAGTTTATATATTATTTTTCCCCTTTATAAATCTATTATATATTTAATTAAATTCATTAACTAACGCTTTTATTTGTTTTTATTATTTTTCTTTAGTTTTCTATATAAATCTATTGTTTTGATTTTGTGGAGTACCCTAACCACCACCGGTTGCTACTCGGTAGCTAGATTGTTGTTATGCCGGTCTAACGGGTGGTTATGTAATTTCTTCCAGTAGTCATGGTTATTGTTTGGCCGCGGCCTTGACGTATATATAATGATTATATTTTATTAATATTATTATTATTATTTACCGGTACAATATAAATTTATACTGCAGTATTATGATTGAAATTAAAATTACACTATATAATCGTGAGGATTTAATCTATTTTATATGTGTTTCTATGGAAACATGTCCTATTTTTTTTCTTTTTCTTTTCTAGTATTCTAATAGAAGAAGTAAACTAGATGTTTTTGATTCTTATATAAAGCGTTTAATTGTATACATATTGGGTATACATATTGTATATGTATATATATATATATATGGTTTTTAATTATTACTTTTTTTATTGTCTATTTTATTGTCTATTTTATTGTCTATTTTATTGTCTATTTTATTGTCTATTTTATTGTCTATTTTATTGTCTATTTTATTGTTTATTTTTATTGTTTTTTACTGTTAAATAATTGCTATAAATCTAATTATTCAACTTGCTATTACGTAGTTATAAATATACTTTTTTTTAACCAAAAAGCAAAACATGTATGAATAAATTTTTTTAAAAAAATAAAAACTATAAACTATTAAAAAAAGCAAAAACTATATAAAATAAACACTTTTAGCAATCATTTCTATACATTATTTTTTTAATAATTCATGATTCTCATAATAATACAAGTTAGCTAAATTGTGATAAAGAGCAAACCGTAACCAACGTAATTACAATACAATACGAACTCAAATAACAACCAACTGGTCGCTAAGTACGTAAGGTAAAGCACATACTTTTATAATATATAATACTGTAAACATGAATTACTACTGTAAAGATTAGAATCCATACATATATACACACATACAATTAAATAAAATTTTAATCTCTACAATATTATTTATACTAAAACATATCTGTATTATCTTTATTTCATTATTATATATAAACTAACTCTATGTAAAGTAAAATGTAATGTAAAATGTATATAAATATTAAGCAATTAAATTTCATTAAATGTCTATAAAACCCGTAGAGAATTTTTATATTTTTTATTTTTTATTTTTTTTATAATTTTTATAATTATCTCTTTTTATATGTAGTTTATTCTAAACTCATTTTAAATATTTAAAAAGATGAAATTCATTTTTTCCCCCAATTCTATTCCCTAGATACATCCCTTCCAAAAATACGTACCTTTAACCAATCGAAAAATACTAACATACGATTGCGAGAAGAAAATACAAGTGAAATATAAGCAGATCTCCAGAAAAGGAATGTAAGAGGACCACCAGAAGCATAGGTACCTTCTCCGTAAGATAATTCTGCAATAGCCCTATCCATACCGATATAAGCAAGAGAACCTTGATGAGAATATTCAAAAGGCATAAGCATTCTTGCTCTTCTAAGTACTTTTGCACGATTATCAATTTCTGCAAGAAGAGATTTACGATCACTCTTATCAACTGCATGCTCAGAAAGTTTTTCAAGATCTAACAAATCATGTTCAAGCACTTGAGCTTTTCCAAGTTGATTAAATAATGAAGCAAGATAATTACCTTGTTGAGAAGCAACTTGTGCAGTTGGTGCGTATCTAGTAGATGTACAATCTCCAAGAGCCCAAATACCTTCTGTACCTTCTACAACAAGATATTCATTTACAAGTAAACCACGACGAGAATTCGCTTGTTCTTTAATTTGCTGCATCAAAGATTTAGTTATGGGTCTAATAGCATTACCAGTAGCCCATACAAGAAGTCCATAAGGTATTTTTATACGTTCTTTAGTTCCATCAGATTTGGTAACTTCAGCTTCAATAAATTCCTCAGTAACATTCTTTACCATTGTCTTTGTATACATTGAAATTTTTTCTTGTTTAAAACTACTTTCAGTATATTCAACAAGTTTCTTAGAAAAGGATGGTAAAACTTGTGGAAGGGCTTCAATAAGGGAAACTTTAAAATCATCTTTTATAGTTGGAATCCATTTTTTTAAATCGTCTTCAAAAAAATCTTGAAGTTCAGCAGCAAATTCAACACCAGTTGGTCCACCACCAACTACCACCATATGAAGTAATCTTTTCTTTTCCTCGCTTGAAACACCTGGTAATGAAGCTTGTTCAATTCTATCCATAATTTTCTTTCTAATTTTTTGTGAATCTTGAATTTCTTTCAAAAAGCAACCATATTCTTCAACACCAGGAGTGCCAAAAGTAGAATTCTGAGCACCAACACCTACAACGAGATAATCAAAATGTATATCTGTCTCGCCATTTAAAGGACTTATTGAAGTATCATCTGGATGTTCAGCAGGTCTAATACGTACAGTACGTTTTTCCTTATCAATTGAAAGAGCTTCAGCTTCAAGATAAGTAACAACACCTTGTTTATGACGAGTAATATATCTAACTGGTTCCATAATTGATCTATTTTCAATAGTACCAGTTGGACATGATGGTAAAAGAGGAGTAAATAAAAAGAAATTTCTTGGAGAGATAACAATTACATTGTAAAGTGAAGTATCCAATTTTTTAAGTAAAGATATTGAACCCCAACCAGTACCAAGTATAATTAAGGTTTTTTTATCATTTCCAGGAATAACTTGATCAACAGGGTTTCTTTCCTGATAAATTTTATAAACACCATAACCAGTAAGACCAAAAATGATAGTATAAAGTGTCCATTTTAGTTTTTTAAAAAATCCAATTTTATTATTATATCCATTAAAATCATTTGATTGATTTGGTTTTTTAGTTTGAATTATTTCATTTGCTTTATTTGTCGTTGCAGTATTTAAAGTTTCATTTGTTTTTTCAAAATTATCTTTTTTAATATTATTTTCCTTATTAGATGACTCATTAGCAACAACAGAACTAGTTGAAAAATTATATTTATTTTTACTCGTTGCTATATTACTTATATTATTAAAAAGTAATTTTCTATTATGATTAAATGCGTTGCATCTTATTTTTAAAATAGAGGAAGAAGATGATGATAATGATGACGTAATAATTGTCTTTTTTGATAAAAACAAATTACTTGTTTTTTTTTCAACAAGAAATTTTGTAGACAAAAGAGAATTTTTAACCAAAGTATTGCCAGCCATACTAAGGTTGATTATAGAATAAATCTATTCTTTACGAAACAATAAGTTAGTATAAAAATATAAATTTATTGACTAAAATTGATAAATATAGAATAATATATAAATGTATAATAAAGAGTAATAAATATAGAATAATAAAGAGTAATAAATATAATATAATAAATGCTATGAATTTAATAAATATAATAAAATATCAATCACCTTTTGTTCACAAAGTCTTCTCAAGACAACCGACTATGACAAACAAATAGATAAATAAATAAATAAATAAAAAAAAAAAAAAAAATTAAATAAACAAACAAATAAAAAATGACAAATTACAACGACAATCAATATTAATATTTAACAAATTATGCGTAAAAATCTTCTTACCTGGCAACGACACCCTGTATATAAAAGTTCCAACTAATTAATATTTGAATAATAATAATATTCAGGATTTAAATACACTAGTATAATACAATTAATTTATTATTTATAAAAGCAAAAATGTATATAATTATAAACTAATATAATTAAAATAATATGTAATTCAATATATAATTTAGTATATAATTTAGTATATATTGTAATATTATCAGACCTACTATTGCCGCTATACACTTCGGACAATCTTGGCCCGGAAAATTTGTTCGTTGCTGTAACTACACACGATATTAATCCGGGCCTATAAAACTAATTTAACAAGGATGTGTGTGTTTTACAGCACTTTACATACAAATAGATTAAATGTAAATCAAAAAAAGAACTTGTGTTCTTCTTTTAATAGATATGATCTTTTAATAGATATGATCTTTTAATTGGATATTATAGTGCAACTAATAAGAATTAATATGATTAAGAAGATCCAATATATTAAATTTAGTAAATAATGCAGTAGATAGAATCGTAGTATTTATTGCTCTATAGCCATCAGTTATATAAATACATATATATAATATTACAATATTTATTCTATCTACTGTGATTTATTTTGTATTGTATATTTTCTAATCAACTTTTCACTATTTTTTATTTTTTATTTTTTATTTTCTCCCCATTCATTTTAATCTATTTACAACTTTTTCTATAATTTTATTAATTAAAACTTCTTAAAGTAATGTCGTATTCCAGGCGTCTTTTTCTGAGTCGTTTCTAAATTCTTAGGATGTATGATTTTATCTTCTCTTTTTTTTGGTTTAATCTCTTCATTCTTCTCAGGCAATTTATTATCCCTTTTATTTCCACGACGTCCAATTCCTAATTCTACACAGTCTAATGATTCGTAAAATTCTACTACTCGTTCATGTGCTCGTACTTTATGTGGTTGAAAATTTTTAAGCTCTAACCCATTCAGAGATGTAGCTCTTGATAACGCAACATATGCTTGTCCTCTCTCAAATACGCTTCCAAGATCAACCTTCACTCTTTGTAGTGTTTGACCCTGGGCTTTATGAATTGATATAGCCCATGCAAGTATAAGTGGAATCTGTGTTCTTTTAGCAACAACTTCTCCATTCGGCATCTCAACCGTCCAGTCTTCTGAAGTAATAAGCATATCTCGAGTAGTCCCATCAATAATATTAAATCGCACAACTGGTAGTAGAACTCCACCAGAACCATCACGATTTTTAGCTGACGCTGCACGACGTAATCCATTATATTTCCGTCTTAGTTTCTCTTCATAAAAACATATATTTTCATCTGAATTTAATGGATCTGCAAGTGCAGCTTCAAATACATTAACAACACTTTCCATATTCTCTGTCTGGATTCTTTTATTTTTACCATCAGCTGATATATTCTCTCCAACAGAGAGATCTCCATCTTCTTTTTTATCTCTGTCCTTAAATGCTTCAATATTATCTGTAATCCTTGCTCCTACTTTTTCATATTCAGCAAACAAATTTTCAGTTATAAATCCAATGACAATACCCGTAGACCCATTAACTAGCATAGCATCTATGTTCTTGATAAGCATCACTTGACATCCAATTTTCAATTGTACCACTCGAGGTGCCATACAGGATGACTCAAGCATCTTAGTCAATTGTTCTTTGTCCTGCATCGTACCTGTATCAACTGCTGAATATGTATGGGTAATTCCTGGTAATGCAGCCATCCGGGATGCATTAGAATTATCAACCTCTCGTCTCGTAGAAAACAATTCAGTTGGAAGAACTTCATCGGTATATGACTTTCGTCGTTCAAGTGCTTTGAATCGTTTAATTGTTTCATTTGACATTTTTCCTATACGCATTTCATTAAGCATCTTTACAAATGTTTGGTCCTTTTGTCGAAATACCTGTCTAAGATTTATAGTTTTCTTAATTGCTTGCTTCCATGCAATAGAGTCAAATGCAAATTTAACTTGCTGATTAACTCTTGTCACAGGAGGAAGCTGAAAGAAGTCACCTGTAAATATAACTTGTATTCCACCAAAAGGTGTTGTGGGTTTTTTTTTCAAAATCTTAGCAACTTGATCTATCTTATCAAGCAACCCTCCATCAATCATCGAAATTTCATCAATAATAAGTACCTTGGTAGCATTCCAACGCGCATTCGCCTTTCTGTTTGTCCTAATTTTTTTAACTAGTTTTTCAGCTGTATCATTTCCAAGTCCAATTCCAGCAAATGAATGCAACGTGGTACCATTTATATTACATGCCGCCAATCCCGTGGATGCTGTAACTGCAACTTCACCATTTCGATAGAGTCTTTTTAATTCTTTAATAATTTCTCGTAATAACACTGATTTTCCTGTTCCCGCTGACCCTGTAAAAAATAATGATAACCCCCGGACCACTAATTTGAGAACCTCTTGCTGCTCTTCAGATAGAGAAATTTGAGACATACCAAGCTCTGCACTCATTCCATCCGAATTTTGTGTGCTATCCCCGGAATCACTGTTCAGAAAAAGTGGTTGTCGTGCTAACACAACAACCCCTTCCTCTCCTTCCACTTTCATTATTTCACCAGGTTCAACAGCTGGATCCATATCACTATAATCATAATCCAGTCCTTCCAATATACTTTTTTCCCTCATCTTTTTTATATCAGATGGTTTTAAGTAACTCAGTCGAAAGTCAATATCTTTACTTGTTGGACGTGGACCTTTAGGTGGACTTTTAGGTAGAATTTTATTACCCTTTTGCTCTTTTAGAGGAGACTGAAGATCAGGGTGCTGATAAAACATTGAAGGTTGTTTTTGAAGCGTTCTTATATCTTTACGCGCTTTTACATATTCAAGTCTTCTTGAAATCTTAGCTTCTCTATCTTTCACCGCCCTATCCCATTCATCCATTGTCTTATAACTAAATTCTTCTTCTAAATCAGCATAAAGCATATCCATAATATTCAATTCGCCTGGAGACTTAAACATTCTAAATTTATTCGGAGGTCTTCCTACATCCGTACCATTTTCTGCATCATCTTGATTTTCATTTTTTTCATTTTTTTCATTTTTTTCGGTTTTATCTTCTTCATTTTTTTGTATTTCATCAATTTTTTCCTTTTTCTCTTTTTGTAAATTATCATTATTTTTTCCTATTTTATTTTCTAGTATATCCGCTTCTTCTTTTTCCTTAATCTTTCTTTTTATTTCATCCTGTCTTTCCTTTTCTTTCCTTTTCTTCTCTTGAATTCTCTTGCTTCTTCCAAATATTTTGTTATAAAGTGGTAAATTTTCATCACAATCATCATCTCCTTCAATTGGTTTACTCTTAAAACCATCACCTTCCTCAAGTTCTTCACTACCACTTCCATCGTCTTCAATTACATCGTCTTCAATTACATCCTCACCAAATCCATCGTCACTGTCTCCTTTTATTGGAATATCTTGGGGCTTAATAGCTAAGTCTTCTGAATTGTCAGGCTGGTCTTTTTTACTCGATTTCGGCTTAATTTTCGTTTGTTTATTAAGTTTTGAGTCTTTTGACTCTATTTTTTTAGTTGCGTTTCTTTTACTTTTTGTACGGGGTTTTTTCTTTGTTCGTTTATCATTATCATCATCTTCGTCATCATCATCGTCACCCTCATCATCTTCATCTTCGTCATCATCATCATCATCATCATATATCGAAGTTGATTTTGCTTTTTCTGCTATTATTTGTTCAAACTCCTGTTCAAAATCATGATCAAGGCCAACTTTATTTGCGATAATCTGCTCATATTGCATTGCAAGACGTAGCCTTTGTTCATCTTCATCTTTATTTTTATCTATAAATGCTTCTTCTGGATTCCATTTCATTTTAAATGGATGAGTCATTCTATAGGCAAAGGGCCAAGGAGCATCTCCAGGAATATTAATCTCTGTGGCTGTTTCAAAATCAATTTTATCTTTATCAATTATATTATTATTAGTATCAATAGAGGTAGCATTGTTAACTTGTTTCTTTATTTGATTATTTTTGTAACCATCAGTGTTTTCTTTATTATCTATTATATAACAGGAATCATCTTGAAATGATGTTGCAGATAATAAAGGTTTTGGGGCGTTAAATCGAGAATGAGTCTCTTTTAATTTTTTATTTGACCTCACATTTGCTTTATTGTATAAAAAAGATGTGGTTGATGTATGCATTGAGGCTACTGAATTACGAGGAGAAACTGCTTGCGAATTTGCAGTAGGATTTAAAAAGCTTGGAGTAAGATCATAAATCGGAGAAGAAGACCAAGATAAAGCAGATGAAGGTGTGGTGTCATAATCTACATGTCTTTTGGATTTTAAAGGAGTTTTTTGAGAGCCAAATAAGCCTGAATTTTGGGATAATCGTTGAAATTGAGATTGAGATTGAGGTTGAGCTTGCGAGTGTTTTGGGGATTTTGATGGTTCTTGAAAAGAATTGGTATCATTTAAAGTTGAAGTTTTGCCGTTAATAGGATGAACTGAGTTATTTAAATCATTGCCTAAATCATCCCCAAATTCGTTATCTGAAAAGCTGCAGTCAAGTAAAAAAGCTTGAAGAGAAGCGTCATCCGCACTAGATACAGATATAGTTGAAGTTTGCTTAGTCACAGCTGTAGCGGATGATAAAGAACCAGTATTATTTGATGGTTTTGTTGAATTAGATTGTGTATTTTTTGATAAAGAGTTATTATTCTTGTTATAATATATTGATTCAATTTTTGAATTTGATTGTAAATTTTCTTTTGAAGAAATAATTGGATCAAATTTTGTTGAATCAGCAGCTCTAGAAGTCCAAGAAGGTTTTTTTGTTAAATTTTTTGAAATGGTCTGTGATCTATTCTGATTAAGTCCATTTTGCGAATCAGAAGATGGTTTATTAATATTTTTACTATTATTATTCTTATTATTAACCAATGATGATATCGATGGAGTTTTATATTTCGTAGATTTAGAATTTAAAATTGTCGATTTTTCATTATAAATACGATTCCATGTAGCTAAAGTATTTGTTTTTTTGGGAACATTTGTTGTTGCATTAGAATTGTTGCCTAAACACATTGTTTGTATTTTGTTTTGTATATTTTGTTGTATATTTTGTTGTAATTTTTGCAATTTCTGCAATTGTTTAGTACTACTTTTCAATCTAAATAGCTGAAAATTAATATTATGTAAACCAAAAACCCAGGAGAAAGAATAAGCTAAACTATAGACAACATAAATTTCCCTTAGTAAAACAAATTTATAATTACAGTAATAGTAAATAAATTTATCAGAATTTCTATGAAAATAATGCTTTTTCTTAAATGCTTTATAGCAATTTCGTTTAATATTAAGCATTTACTTTCTTTCCTCTGTTTTCCTTTGTCTTCCTTTGTTTTCCTTTGGTTTTTATGGTCTTTTTATTCTTACCGGGTGTGAATTTGCCTAGAATATAAAAAAAAAATCAATTTGTTAGCATATGGAGATAAAAGAAATATCTGCTAAATGAATAACAGCAAATAAATGCTTACTATAAACACTAAAAAGCAGTATAAAAACAATGAGTTATAATCAAGGAAAAGTAAAATCTTATTTCGTTATTAATTTATAGAATCTTATATTTTACTTTTATAGTTGTTATACGCGTATTAAGCTCTTGTTGGTTGGCATGGTAAATCTATTATGCAGGATAATAGTAAACGTTTGTAGCTATGGCAACTAGTTATATTTCAATATGGTTTGTATATGTTATTTCTGTAAGTATGGATAATATTTTATATTCTGCTGGTATTAGACATAAACAGAATTAGTAGTTATTTATGTTATTCGGATTGTGTATTTGGCGCTATGAAAATGTAGACGTAGTTAAGTAGCAAAACAGGGTATATTAATATTCTATGTAGGATTCTATATTATAGACTATATATTTTTCTGAAATATTTTTTATATTTTATCTTAAGCAAGCAAAAACGAATGTTTATATTAATTCCATGTCTGCAGTAAAATTTTGATGTTTATTTTATTTTTATAGATATTCTGAAACATACGATAAGCCTAATCAATCACTAATAAAGAAATGATTAATGATGGAGATAAATAATAATAACAAATAACAAATTGTAAGTTGTAGATTATATATCTACAAATAATAAATAAATATACTAAATAGTATAACAACCCGTAAATAACAATAAGTAAAACTTAGTAAACAAGATATGTTCTTGAGGTTAATAAATGCACAGAGGATAGTAGTATATAGGAAAAAACCTTCTCCCTATATCCTCATAAATATGTTTTTGCCAATGACCAGTACATAAAAATTTGTTTTTCGCTGCTATGCAGTTTATTTCTAAAAAATTTAGAAATAATTACCCGGAGCTGGTTGTTAGGCAAGCTTGCTTTTTGTATTTTATTATTCAAGTTAGCATTAGTATACTATGTTATTATTATTAATTACTATTGGTATTCTATCTTTTGTTTGTTATTACTTATAAAAATGTTGAAGGCTTTAACTAAGGTTGGGAAAAAAAATTCCTTAAAAGGTTATAATGTTTCTTACATACAGAATAATGAACTTCTTAGAAATGTTTATCCAACACAATATCGATTGGCCTCTATATTAAGTAATTTAAAACCAGCAAAAGGAGCTACAAAAAGTGCTACAATTGTCGGAAGAGGCCCTTCTAGCGGAAAGGTGAGAAATTTATTATATAAACATATAAAACAGAATAAATTAGAATTGCATACTAACTTATTAGGGTCGCTCTGCTGGTAGAGGTAAAGGAGGTCAAAAATCAAGAGAATCTATACATCCATGGTTTGAAGGTGGTCAAACAAGAATTATTGAAAGATTTCCAAAGTTTGGTAGAAAACCAAGTGTACGAACAATAAAAGATTATAAAACTGTTTATCTTAAAAAACTTCAACATTGGATTCATAAAGGAAGATTAGATTCATCAAAACCAATTACTTTAAAAAATATGTATGATTCAGGTTTATTCAATATCACAAATATAAGAACAGGGAAAAATAATGGTGTAAAATTACTTGCAGGTGATCTTTCACATTTTACTTATAAAATTCAAATAGAAGCTTCTGCTGCTTCAAAAGCTGCTATAGATTTAATTGAAAGGTCTGGGGGTACTTATGTTTCAAAATATTTTTCTCCTTTAGCCCTTAGATATCACCTTAATCCACAACACTTTAAAAGACCAATTAGAAGTCCTTTACCAGTTCTTAAACAAGACATTATTAGATATTCTTCAGAGAAAAATAGAGGATATTTACGTGGTTTACATCTTGCCCCTCTTCTTCCAAGAATACCAAGAACTTTTGGTTCTTCTTCAGGTTCACTTTCTAAATCAAAAACTATAAAAGTTCCTGTTCTTTCTAACGAAATAACGCCTCAATTATTATCTTTTAAGAAAAATACTCCTATAAATTCAAAGGATGAAATTTTTAAAAAGCTTTTAAAATTAAAAGCTGTACCTGTAGCAGCTATTTTAAATGCCGACAAATCAACATCATCTAAGAAAACCAAATCAAAATGATTTTTATTTCTGTGAATTTTTTTTACTTGATTCTTATAAATTTGTTGTAGATAATAATATAAAAACTTGTGTATATATTAAAAATGCGCGTAACTAACTATTTTAAAATTATTCCTCATATATATACATAATATTTTATAAAAGTCATAAGTTCATCTTCATTATTTGCAAAAGATTTTCACCAGCAATCAAAATTTAACTTTTTTTTAACTTGTTTATGCTCAATTGGTGTATAATTTTTACCCTTCTCTTGTCCATTACTACTTTTGTCATCTACATCACTTGCGAGCCTTTTCAAATATTTACCCACCGAATTATCATCATTTCTTATAGAACTAGAATTTGTTTTATAAGTTCCTTGCATATTTTTTCCTTTCCAGGAAAATAGATCCTCGTCCTCTGCAAGCTTATTATTTTCTGTTTTAGAATCATCATTATGATTACTATCTTTAATCTTTTCTGACTTGAGCTGTTTCAAAGTATCTTCAAATGGATCAGTAAAAACAGAGATTTTTCTAATTTTAATTTCTTCTAATGGCTTATCAGATTGATCCACAGGAGACAATTCCATTTTTTCAAGAATATCTAATCCACCCACTACTTTACCAAATACAGTATGCTTTTTATCTAAATGCTTCGCTTCTCTATATAAAATAAAAAACTGAGATGAATTTGTATTTTTACCTTTATTTGCCATAGAAAGGATTCCACGTGCATCATGCGTATAAGGAGAATTAAGTTCATCAGCAAAGTCTTTACCCCAAAAACTGCTACCACCTTTCCCTGTTCCTGTAGGATCACCTCCTTGTATCATAAAGTTACGAATGTTTCTATGAAAGATAACACCATCATAATAATGTGATTTTGCCAATTTAATAAAATTGTAAACAGTTTTGGGGGAAAATTCAGGCCATAATTCAATATTTAAATTTCCTAAATTAGTAGACATTTGTAGATAAGCACTTGATTTTATTCTTTTGGGTTTCAATAGGTATTCTTCATCAGTTATTGTATCTAATTCCGTTGAAGTATGTACAGTAGCATATGTTGAAGTCAAAGACATTGCTGCCCTTCCAGTTGAGTAAGAAGCAGTATTGTAAGAAAGGGGAATGGATTTTTTTGTATCAATTTGAATAGATTTTTCTGTATTAATGTTAGAATTAATTTTTGCAGAGGTTTCTTTAATTTTTGTAGGTTTTATTATATTGTTTTTATTCTGACGTGATTTCTCAATAGCTTTTTTAGCAGCTATTATTTTTGCAGCAGAACCAATAGCATTTAAATTAATACCAGATATTGTCTCTGAAGCATCTTTATTTAAAACTGGTTTAGTTTGGTTAAAATTTTCAATATCATTATTTTTATCAATGTTTTTTCCAATAATTTCATCATTTTTTGAACCCTGTATAGTAATAATATCCGATTTGTTAAACTTTTCATTAGTAATTAAATCGAACCAATTCTTTGATTTAATATTTAAAGTTTTAATAGTATCATAAAGAAAAACATTTCCTGTATTTCTTAAAGCAACAATATTACTAGAATCCGTGAAAACTTTCATAGTTACAGGATCAGAATATTCACCATCAGAATTTTTAAAGATATTTAATTCGATTAAATCTGTTTTCGTTAATTTTTGTCCAGTTACAGGATTATTATTGTGTGTATCTAACCATTTTAATATACGAGATTTATCATAAATGTTACCATTAGTGTCCATTACGGGGACATCAAATGGAGTCATTGAAAGGGAACAATGTGTAAAAGATTTTCTAGGAGGTGGTCGATTGTGGGTTATATTTGAATTTGGGGCACCACCTCCTGCAGTGTGTCTATCAGAGCTTCCCCATTCTGAGTGTGTAATATATAATTTATCTGTATTTTTTCCCATAAAATTATTATATAAATAATTATATCTATTTATTGATAGTCAAATATTTATTTATGAATATCTTTCTATTATTTGCAACTACAATTACGTGCACTATATTATTTTTCTTAATTACTTAACTCTGTGGTTTTGGGTGTTAATATGGTTATTGACATGGCAACATATATACTTTTTTTTTATTTGTATAGGAGGTGTTTAAAATTTCAAAAGTAGTTTAAAAAGTGTAAAAAAATACCCGTTCAAATTAGGGTTGGAACACCTTTATGGGTCGATATACTAAATGTGGTAAATTATTGCTTTCATTTATATATATTTAAAATATTACTGTATATTTGTACATATAATAAATTATATATTAATACAAAGGCGTATTATGGAACACACACATTTAATAGAAATTATTATAAGAAATTTGTATATCTATCTATCTATCTATCTATATATAAATGAATTGTAGTACTGTAGTACCTGAATTATATGTACCAAAGTGACTAATCGATTACATAGCACGTCTAATTTGTTTTTTATTATTGGTAGGATTTTTTAAATTAGAAATTTATGCAATTTCTTTAAAATATCATTTAGGTTATAGGCTATTAGTTGAATTTAATTTAACTATACTATATTAAATTAAATTTAATTAAATTATTGTAGACGATTAAAATGTTATATAAATAGAATAGTAGAATAAAAAAGAGAGAAAATTTGCTTATAAATAAATTTATTTTTAATGTAATTATTATAGTAAAATAGAAAAAATATCATATATATATACATCAATTAATTTAGATTTAGTTTGTTTTAAAATAAATATAAATGATTAGATTATAGAGACTTGTTATATCGTGTATACAATTAGTTTATATAATATAGCAGTGCAAATTATAAAAATTCAATTAATTGACGATTAAGACAACGGTCACGGCAACGGTTAATTCTCGGTTATACAAACTTAATTGATCTTTAATTTTTTTAGTTTATATGAAATTATTAACTTTTCAGGTTCATAATAAATTTTGATTTATTTCTTTATCAATTATAATTATAATTTAAATATAAATCATTATTTAAATTATATTTATATTTATTAAATTTTACTATAGGTTGTTACTTTATTTTTATTTTTATTTTTTTTTATTTGTTTTACCTATTTATTTTTTTATTTTGATATAATTTATTAGTAAATATGACAGGAACTAAACCATCTAAAACTAAGGAAAATACAATTCTTGTAGGCTCAAGGGCATCAAAATTAGCGTTAGTTCAAACAGATATTGTTGTTGATTTACTTAATGAAACACATCCTGGATTACATTTTGAAACATTTTCTATGGTCACTTTGGGTGATAGAGTACAAAATAAGCCTTTATATACTTTTGGTGGAAAAGCTTTATGGACAAAGGAATTGGAAACTTTACTTCTTCAGGAGGAAGGCGCAGAAAATAGAATAGATATGATTGTGCATTCACTAAAAGGTGAGTATATATTTTTATATATATATATATATATATATGCTACTTTCATATAAATACCTTACTAAATAATTATAGATGTCCCTACCATGCTTCCATCCGGTTGTGAATTGGGTGCCATACTTTCACGAGAAGGTGATTATTATTATTTTTTTTTTTTTTTATGTAAAAGTACTTTTAAAAAATATTTACAAAAAAAGAAATAATTTTTGAATTTTTTATATATATTTATTATCTAACTATAATAGACCCTCGGGATGCTCTTGTAATGAAAGCAGGATCAAAATATAAATCAATAAGTGAATTACCACCAGGTAGTATTATAGGTACTTCTTCAATACGTAGATCTGCACAATTAAGTAAAATGTATCCAAATTTACAATTTCAGGATGCTAGAGGAAATGTAGGTACAAGATTATCAAAATTAGATGATCCAAATTCACCGTACGCTTGTCTCATTTTAGCAGCTGCAGGTTTGATTCGTTTAAATTTTGCTCATCGTATTACTCAATATTTAGATTATCCAGACTTAATGTACGCAGTTGGCCAAGGTGCTTTAGGTGTGGAAGTACGAGAAAAAGATGCCAAAATATTAAGATTAGTTAATAAAATTGCTCATAAACCCACTTCATTATGTTGCTTAGCGGAAAGAAGTCTCATGCGTACTTTAGAAGGCGGATGTTCAGTCCCAATTGGAGTTCGTACAAGATTTTTAGAAAATCAAGATTCAGTATTAGAAATTTATGGTAGGGTGATTAGTGTAGATGGACAAGATTCTGTAGAAAGTGTGGTTTCCGGGGAAGTTAACAATAGTGAAGATGCAATCATGTTAGGAGAATCTTTAGCACAATCTTTAATAGAAAAAGGCGCTGGAAAAATTTTAGAAGAAATTATAAAGAATTTAAATAATCAGAATGATTCTTCTGGCGTCAATACTCCAAAGCAGGTTCCTTCTTCTTCAGATTTTAACAAACTTAAACAAAATTAACGAATGTCTTTTATTTTTACTTATATTATTATTAATTTTATGTACCAAAAGCAACTAAGGACGATATAGTAACATTTATATTACGATTTTAAAAAGCAAAATAAAAGTAATGAACTAATTTTATTTTTCTTAATTTCTTTTTTTTCTGTTTATTTATTTTTCTTAATTTCTTTTTTTTCTGTTTATTTATTTTTCTTTTCTTTTCTTTGATTTTTGTTTTTTTATTTATTACCTTATTATTATTATTACTATTATTTTTGTGATTTATTTTATTTTATTTTGTTTTTGTGTTTAAGTAACTTTTTGCCTATGATTCTGGGTTTTTTTTTTGTACATATTTCAATAAACCTAAAAACCAAAAGTATTTAAAAAAGCATGATTTAGATTATTTATAATAGAACATAACTTGTATTATTAATAATGAGCAGGTGATCTAAAAATAAAAAGTAAATAATATTATACTATAGTATATATTTGTATATTTGTATATTTGTATATGTGTATATGTGCATATATTTGTATATGTATATATATGTATATATGTATACATTATATTTAAGTCATAACTAGCTATCAACTTCCATAGCATCAGCGGTTGAATTAGTAAAAGCCGAAATATCGAATTTTTTAGTATTTGTCAAGTATTGAACTTCCTCACTAAGAATTGCAGTGGTGCCACGTTGAAATTTATATGATTTTTCTTTTTTAGCTCTGACATTTGGAGTTCGATAATTTCTATATAATTTAGCTGGTTTATTCATTTCCATTACACACATGTCAACATTTGATCCTGAGCCTAAATCATTCCAAATACCCGATTCTATAGCTTCAGCGCATAAAGCCATTGCTTCTTCTCTACTAAGAGCTTCTCGCCATTTTGATTCAAGAACAGCCATGGCAGCTAAAGAACCAGATCCAAGAGATAAATAGAAGCCAACATCAGTTGAACCATGAGCTTGAACGGAAAACAATCGTGGTCCTGTAGAATCAATACCAGCTACAATTAAATATGCACCAATATGACCCTGATATTTATATAAATGTTGTTTTAATTGGGTTAAAACTGACATTACACGAGGCTCTCTTCCTGTGCTAAGTGAGTGAAGTTCTATATTTGAAGCCATCATCTGAGTGACAAATTCCTTGATAAGTTAGTAAGAGTAAAAAAAAAAAAAAAAAAAAAAAAAAAAAAAAAAAAATTTTACTATAGAAAAAAAGAACAAAATACATACACAATCAGCAGCAGTACCAGCACCAGCACTAAAAAGAATTAGTATCGCTATAATAAGAGATCAATATAATATACGTTATATATTATATAATTTTAAAAGATATAGTAACTAATATAGTATACACACCACCATATTTTTGGAGCAATTCTATGTAATTTTTCGCAATTTTTATCAGCAACAATTTCTCCTGCAGTAGCTCTTGTATCAGCAGCAATGACAACACCATTTTCATAAACACAGCCAACAATCGTAGTACCAGTCGAAGTTGCTGTAGGTAATTTTACACCTTTCGCAATTAATGCTTCATTTCGAAGCAAATTATCGAAACCAAGTCCAGGCATTTTATACTGATATTTTTATATTATTTTTACAATTATATTTAATTATTAATTACTTAATTAATTAATTATATTATTTATTTATTTCTTGTACAAATCCTATAGTTCACTCAATCTTTCTGAGCCAGTCGTTGTGGACTGGTGGCGGTTATAATATTTACTGTTAAATATTTTTGTTTTTCGCTGCTATAGAGTCTATGGCAACGAACGAGTACAGGGTAAATACGATGATAGACCGCTTACATAAACTGTTTAATTATTTAATTATTCTAATTTCTGATAAATACAAAATATTTATTAGTTGATATTCGACTAGCATATAATTAATTAATTAATTAGTTATTTATTGGTTTTTCCAAATTGTCTTGTCACTGTGTATATTGCTTGTTTAGGAAATGAATGTTTTGCAGGAGGAATTACCTCTGGAAGACACTGAAGTAAGTTGAATTCTAACTTTTTCTTTTTTTGTATATCTCTATCTTTATTTTTGTTTAACATTTTAGAATATCTCTTTTGTTTCATTAGGGCCAAATGAAAAAATTGCAGTCTGTCCTCCTTATGAATCCGATCTACCCAAATGTTGTAAATTAGCTGCCGCAGCAAATCTACTAGGCTTATTTGTTGTTGGTGGACCTGGAGGTCTATTTGTGGGATCTTTACAAGATCTTAGAAATGACTTTATAAACAAAAAAGAACGTGCAAATACATTTAGAATCCAAATTAAATCTTCCATTTCTCATTTAGAATTCACTTCTGATGAATCTTTCTTACTGGTTGCTTTAATAGATGGCAGCATATTAATTTATAAATCCTCCGAGTTAATGAAAAAAAATAAACTACAGGAATCAATCCATTTTTATACAGAAATAAAATGCCACGGTGTTGATGATATCCAATCAAATCCAGCTAATGGGTCTCAATTTGCTTATCTGTCTAAAGAATCTTCTTCATTGTATATTGCCTCCATTTCTACGGAGAAGAAATTAATATCATTACCTGGGAAGGAAATTAGTAATACTAATAATGTATGCTCATTTTCTTGGTCTTCAGATGGTCAAAAAATAGCTGTTGGTACAAATCATGGAGTTGTTTTAGTATACAGCGTTTCTGATGAAAAAATTATATCTCTTCCACCTTGTCCAGAAAAGGGAAACTATTTAATAACTTCTATCATTTTTATACAAGAAAATGAACTTTTAATAACCATTGAATCTGCTCAGAGTTTCACTCAAAAGGAGCATGATTATTCTGCATATATATTAGAAATGGATTTAACCTCAAACTCTTTAAAATATAAACAAATTGACGATCCTTGTCCCTCATTCGGTGTTGAAAAAAGAAATTCAGCATGGTATATTAGTTTAATAAAAGGTCTAGGTCTTTCTGTGCCAAATTTTTTAATTTTATTTTCATCTCCATCGGTTGAATCAACTATCCTCACTACAGAAAAATCCTTTTATTTAATCGACGAGTCAGCTAGACCTACTTTGCCTTTATATGAATCCGCGGATACTTCCCCAATAGGCGTATTTTTAGATTTATCTTCTACTTCCCCCCCTCCAAAATTCCCAAGTTCATTAGAAAGTTGCCCTCCTCTTCCAATTCTCTGGGTTGTGACTGATAAAGGTACTGCCTCTGGTTGGTCTCTAGCAATAATCGATTTAATTAAGTCAAATGAAGGGACTTCAAACTTACTTTTTAATATTTATAAGCGAAACCTTAATATTTCTTTGGAAGCTGCTAAATCTACTATAAATTCAATGCAACAAAATCACAAAGAATCTAATCAGAGTGATCAAATAGTTAGATCTCAAGGTTTAGATTTTTCTTCAGCTATACCTTTTAATCTTGAAACTACAAAAGAAGTATCAGATACTTCAATAAAGAATTTTGCACCTGATAGTTTCTCCTCTAAAACATCAGAGGAGAAACATACTGCTAATTCAGAAAAAGGCACTCCAGAAACTTTAGAATCTGAATCTAATTCTACTACATTATCGACGGTTCCAAATATATCTTCATCCAATGTTTCAAATCCATCACCCCTTTTAAATTCATTTTCAAATACCATAAAGCCGATGCAGACCACCTCTTTATTTCTGAATTCTGGTTTTCGGTCTACTTCTACTGGTTCTTCTGCATTTGGAAAATCTGGTTTTGAGTCTACTTCTACTGTTTCTCCTGCGTTTGGAAAATCTGGTTTTGGGTCTACTTCTACTGTTTCTCCTGCGTTTGGAAAATCTGGTTTTGGGTCTACTTCTACTGTTTCTCCTGCATTTGGAAAATCTGGTTTTGGGTCTACTTCTACTGTTTCTCCTGCATTTGGAAAATCTGGTTTTGAGTCTACTTCTACTGTTTCTCCTGCGTTTGGAAAATCTGGTTTTGGGTCTACTTCTACTGTTTCTCCTGCATTTGGAAAATCTGGTTTTGGGTCTACTTCTACTGTTTCTCCTGCATTTGGAAAATCTGGTTTTGGGTCTACTTCTACTGTTTCTCCTGCATTTGGAAAATCTGGTTTTGGGTCTACTTCTACTGTTTCTCCTGCGTTTGGAAAATCTGGTTTTGGGTCTACTTCTACTGTTTCTCCTGCATTTGGAAAATCTGGTTTTGGGTCTACTTCTACTGTTTCTCCTGCATTTGGAAAATCTGGTTTTGGGTCTACTTCTAGTACAAATTCATTAATAAATAAAACAGCTGACGGATCTGGAGTACCAAGCACCACTACCCCCACACAAAATAAGTTAGTAACCGATACAACAAAATTTGATTTTACTAATAATTCGAAAGAATCATCAGATCCTTCAAGTACTAAACCACTTACAAAAACATCCTTGGCACCTAAAAATAAAGATGAATTTGGATTTTTTTCTGCTAATGAGAAGAACGATAATGACAAAATGCAGTTAAATGATGAAACAAGAAAGATATCTGCAAAAGATTTAAATTTTAAAAATGTTGCAGACAGTTATAAAGGGTCTTTTGAAAATAAAGCTTCCACTAAAAATAATAATGATTCTCTCAATAAAACTTCTGATGACAGTAATGAGAGGAACGAGAATAATGATCTATTTGGTTTTAGGGATTTAAGTTTTAAAGAAAGTAGAGTACATGAAGCTAAGAATATGACAGAATTAAGCTTAGAAAAAACTAGATCTGATTCTAAATTAGATTCAAATAGAAAAATTAATAAGATTATAGAAACCGGTTTCGCTTTTAGAAATAATTCAAATAATTTTGTTAATACTTCTAATAATAAACAGAATGAGAAAAATGATATTTTTTATAAAGAGCCAAATCAAAAAGAAACTGAAATACTTTCTAGTGGCTTTGGATCTAGCTCTATAAATTGGGGTTCTGCTACCAAAGATTCTTCAAAACTTCAATTTTCATTTATAAATGACAAACAAAATACTAATTCTGGAGATAAATTTAACAATAATCAAAGCCAAAACCAAAATCAAAAACAAAATCAAAATGAAAAGGAAAATGAAAATAAAAATAACAATAATAATAGAGCTGATAACGAAAGTAATAATTATAATAATAATGATAAAAAAAAAACATTTAACTTTAAAGGTGAAGCGTCTTCTTATGAAATTAAGAAAGATAATGCACTTTTGAAACAAAGTAATACAAAATTGACAAATATAGACTTTAAATCTCCTTCCTTAAATAAAACAGATAAGTTAATATGTAATCCATTAAATAATGATACTTCTCAAAATGATAGAGAAGGTAAATCTGATTTAAATTTTTTAAATAACTTGAAAATTGGCTCATCATTTTCTTTATCAAAGAAACAGAGTAGCCATGATACTTCAAAGAGCCCATCACAAATGTTAATATCTTCTGACGAAAAAGGTAAATTACCAAAAGAAATGCTTAAAACCAAAGATGATGTGGTGAGAGGAAAAAAAAATCTGCTTAGTAACATTCATGAGGAATCTCATAATATAGATTCTTTTAGATTTGTTTCAAATTTTAGTCCTTCAGGTTCAGAAAGTGAAACAGAAGACATATCAAATGAAAGCGTAGCTTCTAATAGTTCTAATGAAAATGAACCATATGTAGGTGAAGGCAAAAATGAAACATTTTATAATGTTGAATATAATGAAGACTCTACCCAGTCTGTTCAAGAAAATTTGTTTTATGCTGTTGTATCAAACGAAGTTCCAGAAATCATATTATATGAAAATACACCAGATCATGTTTATAATCCTGAAAATGATTTGTTAGAAGAATTTATGGGGATTTATTCATTATACACAAAAGAACTTGAAATCTTAGAAGAAAATGCAAGACGACTTTCTGAATATATTGCATTGAATAATGAAAAATTTGATGGAGAATTAGATATCTCGTTAGATAATGCCTCAGAGCTACGTATTAGTGATTCTTTTTTAGTTCAAAAAAGAATGAATAATTTATTACATGAATCAGAATTGAAACTTGATACTTTGAAAAAAAATTATAATAATCTGCAATTATTAGATGAAAAATATTTGGAGGTGGATAGTATTTTCAAATTGCTAGATGAAGTAGTGAATGCGAAAAAGGATGAAAAATATCAGTGGCGTTTTAAAAATAGGAAACTTCCTAAGGAATTTTCCTATTTACAGTGTAAAGTTAGAAAAGCACTGAATAATACAGAAGCACTTTCGCAAAAGTCTAGTGAGCAAATCATTTTGTTAAAATCTAGAGCAGCAGGGTTAGCTTCTACATCTATTCCTAGCATAAATAGAATACGAAGGTCTATTTCTAAGATAACCAAAGTTGCTAGACAGAAAGAAAGTGAGATTGCAGTTTTGCATAGCCAATTTAAAATGTTACAATTGTCTCTCAATGATAAAAGTATCACGGAACAAGAGGTATCAATTAATGAAAGTGTATCAAAATATAATTTAAATTATTCATCAATTAACGACTCAAGTTATGTTGATAAAAGTTTTACTTTTCAAGAAGAAAATAATGATAGAAAATTAGAAGAACTGAAATCTCGGGAAACGATACGGAGCAAAATTTTAGATAAATTATGTTCTTCGCCTGTTAAATTTTCTACTGTTTAATAATGAATGTGCTATTAAAGTATTTTTATTTATGTATTTTAATTTTTAATAATAAAATATTTTGAAATTAAAACATTCTCCTCCCCCGACCCCCCTTTTATGTGTTTTATAAAATGTTTTAATAGTCTTATTTGGTCAAGTGGGGTTTAATTTGTTTTGTTTTAATAGATTATTATACTTGTTTTAAGAAAAACATAAACGTATATCAGGTTTTACTTCATTATAAGTACAAAAAGAAACTAAGATCCCACTTTTAATCTGGGAGTTTTATAATGTAAAACCATTATGAATTATACGGCATAAAATTTTTTAAATAATTCTGAGAATATGTATATATAATTAATTCATGAGACAAATTATTACGAAAAGGTGTATTATCACATATGTTTATAATATTTTTTCCTTCTTTTCTTTATTTTTTTTTTTTTTCTGCTATATTTTTTTATATTTTTATTATTATTTTTATTTTTATTTTTATTTTATTTTTATTTTTTTTATTAGAAAATAGAAAATCTTAAAGTCTTCAAATTGCGTGCAATTCAATAATAACATAAAACAATTACACTTATAACAATATAAATTAGAATAAAACCATGTCACACCGTCCTGTCCACATATACTTGTAAATAAATAAAGGAGATCCAATACCTGTCGAGTCAAAAATATACATTTATTTAGCAATTAATTTATTAATTATTGAGATTTCTTCTTTTCATCAGCATCGCCATATTTTTTACGATTAGAATATCTTTCTAATGTTTCCATCGAGGCAGTTAGAGGACCATAGCGTCTCCATTCTCTTAGTAATTTCCATCTTTCCATTGGATCTTTAATATTATTTAAATGTTCCGAAAATTTTAATTCTTCCGGGGAATATCTATCTTTAGTAAGAATCCATTTAGACTCATCATTTAAAGCATCAAAATCACTTTCTAAAGGAGAATCCCAACCTTCTCCGGGTCCAAGTTTGACACCAAAATCTTTTAATTGTTGAAGAATACCTTTTTGAAAAGCAAGGACATTACCACCAGCAGAATCTACTTTAAATTTTCTATAATGTTCAAACCATTCTGAAGCAGTTGCGCGATGAGCACCAGTCCAACCTATTTGTTCTAGTTTTTCACGATCTACATCAAAATTCTGACGAGAAGAGCTAGGAGAAATAAAAGAAGGTAAAAATGGGAATTTATTAGGATTATATATACCAAGCCATATAAATAAATAAAAAAAAATTACTTTAAAAATATGAATAGTGAAAAAAATCCATTGAGCTTTGTGTGAATAAGAATCTTCCTCTGGTGGAATAGAAAATATTTTTTCTGCGATGGAAATAATAAGAGTTGAAAGAGATATTCCTGGAGTTGGAGATATATAATCAGGCAAATCTGTATATAACCAACATAAAAATAGAATAATAATTGAAATATTGAATCTATTATTTTTTTTCCAAACTGGCAAAAATAATTGTCCTTCAAAAGCAACCTCATCAATTTTTGAATTTTCATTTAATAGTTTAATATCATTTGAATAAACAGCTGATTTATTTTCATTAAATAATATACTTCCAACAGGAGTTAATATACCAGGTTGCCGAGATACAATGAAACCAACAGGATCTCTATAATACATTAAGCTAGGAGCACTTACAACTGGTATTGTAGCTAAAATATCAAAAAGATGGCTTACAGTTGCTGTAATTTGTTAGAATTAAAAAAAGAATAAAAATACTAAATAGAATAATATATAATAAATACCATCAGTAGAAACCGAAAAACAATAATCATGTTCTTCATCTTCATTAAATCTTAAATAAATATCTATATTAGGAGAATTTTCTGCCATTTTCTTTTTTTTTTCTTTCTTATAGATAATTTTAATATATATTATTTATATTTTCTAATATCAAGTATTGTTCCTTAATAAATGATGATATCACTACAAGTCTAATTGAAATATATTTATTTACTCCAATGACAACCTATATTATAATTAAAATGATAAATTTGCTTTCATATATTAAGCATAATAATACTACTAATGTTGCTAATAATAATAGTAATAATAATAATAATGATAAGAATAATATGTATGCAATGGATAAAACCCTAAATCAAGCTTATCTTACTTGATTTTAAAGTGCTCTTTTTTAATTAAATCAGGAGTTAAAATGGATGAGATAATGAATTAATATGAGATTTTACTAATAAAATCAGTGAAACTAGTTTTTTTCAATTCATTGATTTGCCTACAAATTTATTATATAGATAAACTGTAGTATTGAGTAGGATATTTTAATAATTAACTTTTTTAAAAAAATTCCAGAAATGTCTTTTACATTTTATATATACATTACGTCTTTTATTGTTTTAAAAAATCAATTGCTTTAAGCTTGCAGTTGTAGTATTCAATATATAAAAATTCTTATCCATTTTGTTGTCATTTATGAATATTGATCATTTTTAATAGTTAACAATATCCTATTAATCTATTCACTGAGAAAAATTTAAAATAAGTTTTTGTATAAGAATTGGCTTTATTAGTTGTATTTATGTTGTTAGATTTCAATTGTTTCTTATATTATTCTGTACAAATTAAATACAGTTAGTTATAACTAGCATATATTAAACAATATTATTGCTTGTATTTTCATTGAAAAAAAAATCTACATATTTGTTAAATATATATTTATATAGTGCTATCAAAATATACCTCGACAATAACCTCTTAAAATATTCCCTTTATTTAAAGTTTCAGATATAACTGCTTGAATTATGGGTGGAGTAATGCGACCATACCATAAAGAAGTTCCATTTGGATCAATATATATTAAATTACCAGCATATGCATGGCCTCCAATATGCGAGCATGTGCCTATATGAATAGTTGTGCAAGAGTTGTTTTCATTACATAAATCCATAGATAAAACTTTATCAATCTCATTTAATAAAAGAGGAGCAGAAATGCCACATCTAATATCTCTTTCTGCATGACCGCATACTAGTATCAAAGCATCCTTATTTATTCTAGGAGAAAGATGTGCGATTCTAGACGTATCTGCATTTGAATCATTGACCATATAACCGTGAAACAAATCTTTTGCATCTTTAGCTTCTACATTAGGAATATATATATTATCAGGTAAAATATAAACTCCAGATTTTTTTATAGAACCAGACAATGAACAATTTGTTACTAATGTACTGAAATTATTCTGCCTCCCATACTGCGTCATTACTTTATAAAGCTCCTGCGCTAAAGAATTTTGTAAATTATTTATGCGTGATGGCCATTCTGATGTACCAGTACATATAATTAAATGTCTGTTATGAAAAACCGCTGTGTTTTTTAAATCTTGCTTTAAATTTATTTCTTTATCTTTAGGATATTCTGGCATACAATATGTACATCCTGTATCTATAAAAGGTGGTTGACATTTGTCAACAAATGATGTTTTTTTTATTAAACTTGCATTTTTATTTTTGTAAATTTTATTTATAATTTTATTTGCGTTGGAAATCGTTCCCATAATTCTTATACTTTTACTATCAAACATATATTAAAATTATTTTAAATAATAATTATATAATTAAAAAATTATTTTAGATAAATAATTGTATAATTAGAAAAATATTCCACAATAAATAATTTACTTTAAAAAAAGTACGGTCATAACGGAAATAATATAAGCATTTAAATTGATCATAATATTTTTTTTGAGTGCTAATTCTTTACAGTATTTTTTAAGCGTTGCAGGAAAAATAACATAAAACAAAATAATGTATAGAATCGACAATGCCTAATTTAAAACTACTCGATTCTAATTCGGTAGCATTTACCATTCATAGTTTACTAGTTTATAAGTTTAATTTAATTTACAGTGTAAAAATATTAACAAAATCAACTAAAAAAAATAAAATATTCACAAATACATCAAAAAACAAATAACAAAAGAATATTCTACATATTTAAATCAACTTATATAAATCAAGAATATAGCTGTAACATGGAAATTATAGAATTGTTCATACGTTAGAATTGCATTCAATACAAATATTAAAACAAAATGATAAATTAAATTTACAATATAAAACAGGTAAACGTAAATAAGCAATAAATGATAAAATTCTATTATACTGGGCATGTAGTGTAGGGGTTATCGCGCTCCCTTCGCATTATATTGATATTGGGAGAGGTCCCCGGTTCGATTCCGGGCTTGTCCACTGATTATTTTTATTTATTCATTGTGAATAAATTATTTTGATAAGTAATTTGCCTTTAAAGAACCACTAACACTCAGCTTTAAAGAATAAAATATACCTTAAGATCTTACTTGAGAGAGCCATATTGATATTATTATGATATTAATTAGACTTTATGCATGTTTAAAGTAGAAATAACGTAATACATTTATTTTTTACTATAAAAACTACGTTTATATTAATTACTATTGTGCTAAATATATAATTAGAAATACATTTATAATACTTGTTAAGCATATGTGCCTATACTAAATACCTCAAAGTTACCATTTGCTTTTTAATTTGCATATTGAAAGATTACACATTTAGTTAGTAAAAGAAATATTGTTAGAAATATTCTTAAGGGACACTTTTGTTTAAAATCGATTATTAACGAGTTGTATAAATTATCAAATAAAAAACAGTTTAGCATCATATATAAATATATAATATTGTAAAATGTATTTATATTAGTTAGTGTCTTAACTATAGTAAATTTGCTATTTTAACATATATTCATCTATATAATTAGCTATTCTATGAGCAAGAAATATAGTTTGTTATATTTTATTGCTTACATATACATATAGATAAACATATATATATATATATATATATATATATATAAAAGTATAAATCAGAATAAGTATATATCTTTAAGTAAATAGTAATTAGTTTCCAAATATTTTATTCTTGGGAGCAGGAGCAGGATCACCCAAAGCAGTAACATAAGCCTTTGTCATCCCCCCATCGACAAGAAAGTCCTGACCATTCACAAAGGAAGAATCATCAGATGCCAAAAAAACAACTGCTTTCGCTTGCTCAATAGCTTCTCCAAACCTACCCATTGGAAGATGAACAGTTCGTCGGAGTCTCTTTTCATCTGTATCAAGAAAAGCTTGAAGTAAAGGAGTATTTAATGGCCCAGGACATAAAGAGTTTATACGAATACCTGATTTTGCATAGACAATAGCAAGTTCTCTAGTCATTGCTAACACAGCGCCTTTTGAAGCAGTGTATGCAATTTGTGGAGTAGCAGCACCAACTAGTGAAACCATTGAAGCAGTATTAATAATTGAAGCATTTGTTTTATGATTTTTAAGCATAGAGCTGATAGCATATTTGCAACCCCAGAAAACTCCTTTTACATTAATATTTTGAGTTAAATCCCAGATTTTTTCTTCGGTATTTAGTATACCGTCATCTTGAGGATGCATAATTCCTGCGTTATTAAACATTACATCAACACCTCCCCATTTTTCAACATGTTCAACCTATAATAGATTAAATATTAGAATGCATTAAAATATCAAGAAGTATAAAATTTATATAAGTATATAAAACGTGAAAAAATATATCAAATTCAATGACCAATAAATAAAGTTCTACTTAATATAAAAAAAATCTCACCATATCTTTCACTTGTTCTTCTTTTGAAACATCTAACACTTTCGTTTCAAGTTTAACATCCTTAGCAGCAAATTCTTTCACTCCTTCGTATGCCTTTGCAAGATTTTCGGGGTTTATATCTGCCATGAGTACATTTGCACCCTCAGAAACAAATTGAACAGCAGTTTCAAGACCAATACCTCTATTAAAAATATGCAATAAAAATGTATATTAAAGTTAGTAAAGTTCATATTTTATTAAACGATTAAAATTTGTTAAGTACCCAGCAGCGCCAGTAATAATAGCGTTCTTTCCAACAAGTCGACCCATATTTGTATTTAGATATTAAAACTATTTAAAGTAAAGAAATTTAATATATGTAAATAAGTTTGATAAAATAATCAATAAAATACTGAATAAAATTTATATTTGGTATTAAAACTTTTATGTAAGTCCTTGAAGCATTGTTTGCCCTGTATTTAATAACTCAAATAATGCTTTAATTATGAGGCAACCAACTATATACATTAAAAAAAAAAAAAAAAAAA